>CM053032.1:174953979-174981583 GCA_028564925.1 Lithobates sylvaticus
CGGATGGAAGCCTGAGTCTGCAGCTCTCCCAGGCCGGCCGGAAAACGATCGTTATACGGGCAGATCTCGGACCCATCGAACCCCCACACCACCTCAGAAAGGCTTGGGGACCCCTCCGGCATGACATCCCGCAAGCGAAAGGAGGAACGGAACCTCCAGAAACTGACGGCCCTCTCCTTCCAGCGCGGAGGCCTCAGGCAAGATGGCGCCGCCGGAGCAGTAAACAAACAGGCCGCGGCCTACACAGACCAGCGAAGCTGCGATCCGGGCGAAATGGACGGGGATTTCACACCCCCAGCTCGGGATGGCTCTCCCCCGCTCACCCCCAACTCCCAGAGCCCAGCTAAAGCGCGGATGCGCCTGGATGCAAATCTCCAGCCCGGACCCACAGTGAGTACAGCATTGCACAATGCACACGCCATATCCTCACTACAATCGTCCATTGCGGCCTTCCCCACATCAGGACAACCAGTCCTAGACACAACAATGAAGGATATGCTAATGTCCCTCCAATCATCCCTCATGACTAATCTGTCTTCCCTGATGCAAAAATTCACTACTGACATGAGGCAGATGGGGAACAGAGTACACTACTTAGAAGACAAAATGGAGGAATGCACAGAGACTGTAAATGACCTGGTTGATACATGTATGGCCCAAAGAGATGACACTGACTGGATCAAATCTAAAATCGCAGACCTTGAAGACCGCTCTCGTCGCAACAATATAAAAATACGCGGCATACCAGAATCGGTACCCCCTGCTGAGCTGCACGCATACGCCCGCTCCATGTTTGCCGCCATGTTGCCTGAATTAACCCCCATTGAGTTGACGATCGACCGCATTCATAGGGTTCCTAAACCCAAACACCTAGCAGAAACGGTTCCGAGAGACGTACTGTTGAGGATCCACTTCTATCAAGCAAAGGAACAAATCCTAACAAAAGCAAGGGCGATAAATACACTACCAGCCCCCTACTCAGACATCCAACTATTTGCAGACCTCTCGCAGTTCACCCTGCAAATGCGCAGACAATTGAAATCAATAACAAAAGCCCTCACAAACCACAAAATAATCTACAAGTGGCGTCATCCAGCCACCATTCTGGTTACATACAACGGCATACCCCACACAATTTCTACAATGGAAGGAGGCATGAAATTGCTGCATGCGTGGGGTATCATACCTGATCCACCAGAAAATCCCTCTGCACCGCCACGAAAATTCAACTCCCCTCCTCAGAACACCCAGCGTAGAAACCACCACCCGAATATGAACTGACTGCTTCTGCCCGTACTCTCTTTAAAGCTAACACACTGAATCCGGTCCGGCCGACCGCTGTCTCAGTCTACTACTCTGAACTCTCCCCCCCCTAGTATTATATACCATCGACTACTACCCACTGAACCAGCATCTGTTCTCCCCCTATCCTCCTTTCCCTTCTCCGCTTGTCCCTTTTTTTTTATTTCAGATCCATCTGGCTGATCCAGGATTTTGATAACCAACTGCGGCAAACTCCAACGTCAAGACAGAGAAGACTTCACAGCCGACCTCCGCCATCTGGTGCCTCCCAGCGACGTATCTACCCATCGAGCATCTTCTACAGTCGCCTCCGCAACATCTCCTGACATACAAATAGAAAAGAACAAGTTCCACCCATCTCAACTGTAAGTTGTGTGCACACACCACCAATATACAGAACAGTAAAATGTCCGTGACAGTTGTGTCCTTAAATGCGAAGGGACTAAACCACCCTGCTAAGCGCTCTTCCCTATGGAAGACAGCCATATCGCTCAAATGCGATGTACTCTGTGTCCAAGAAACTAATTTCACCCGCGACTCTGCCCCCGTGTGCCAGCATAGGCTATACCCTCACATCTTTCAATCATCCTACAGTAAGAAACAAAGAGGCGTCCTAATTGCCATACGCAACACAGTCTCGTTTGAATCTCTACACTGCATTACGGATACTGAGGGACGGTACATTATCCTCATCTGCAAGATTAACAACGTTATCTACACCTTAGTGTCCTTATATGCACCGAACCAACGTCAGATGTCCTTCCTCAACAAGCTCATAAAAAAGGTCCACAAGTTCCAGAAAGGACAGGTATTATGGTGTGGTGACTTTAACTTGGTACCTGATGTCCATATGGACTCCACAGCGGGTAACAAAAGACACGCTTCCCCTCTGAAAGGTTTTATCAACTCCAATGATTTCTTTGACGTGTGGAGGTGTTGTCACGCCAGTGAACGCGACTATACTTTCTTATCACCGCGTCACAACACCTACTCACGCATAGACTTATTTCTCTCTGACAAATGTCTGTTACAAAAAATCTCAGCATCAGTGATCCACACTACCACCTGGTCAGATCATGCCCCCATTAGTATCACCATTAACACTAAACCCCATCAGCCTAACTCCTACCTATGGAGACTCGATAACTACCTTCTACATAGCAAGCCCATAAGGCAGGAAATACAACACCATCTTGAGGAGTATTTCTCTATAAATTCCCACTCGGTATCTGACCCGGAGGTGGTGTGGAGCGCCCACAAAGCTGTACTTAGGGGTCTCATCATACAACTAAGTGCCAGGAATAAAAGACTAAGATCGCAAAAACTTGACCAACTGACAGCTGACATAGAACTCACTGACGCCCAAAACAAAACCGACCCATCTCATTGGGGGCGGCACAGTGGTGTAGTGGTCAGCACTCTCACCTAGCAGTAAGAAGGGTCGCTGGTTCGAATCCCAACCACGACACTTCCTGCCTGGAGTTTGCATGTTCTCCCTGTGCCTGCGTGGGTTTCCTCCAGGTACTCCGGTTTCCTCCCACAATCCAAAGACATGCAGGTAGGTTAATTGGCTTCTGTCCAAAAATTGGCCCTAGTATATGAATGGGGACCTTAGATTGTGGGCTCCTTGAGGGTAGGGACTGATGTGAGTGTGCAATGTACAGGGATGGGGACAATTGTAGACACTCGCTCAGGTTGAACTGGATGGACTGATGTCTTTATTCAACCTTACTAACTATGAAACTATGAAATCTCCTACACTCCAAACCAAACTCTTTAAACTAAGGCATGACCTGAGATCCTTACTCCTCCAGGCGTTTGAAAAAACATGCACCAAATTGAGAGCCAACACATACTCCACAGGCAATAAAGCAGGCAAATTGATGGCGTTAAGACTTAAAGGACATAAAGCCAGATCTAAAATTCCATACATTCTGCACCCACACACTAAGGAAAAACTGCTCAAACCTCATGAAATAGCGAACGCATTCAGTACATATTACAAAGACCTTTACAACTTAAAAGACGACACAGCCACCATTCAGCCCTCCCAAGACGATATCAACAAATTTTTAGATAACATTGACCTCCCCTCCATCTCCTCAGCTCAACTAGCCAAGCTCAATGACCCTTTTACGATCCCAGAGATAGAGTACGCTATCTCTAGACTCCCGACAGCCAAGTCCCCTGGACCCGACGGGTTCACCGGGGAATATTATAAAACATTCCATCAGATTCTAGCCCCCAAGCTTAGCGCAGTCTACAATGCTGCGACCTCCTCATCCTCCTTCTCCTCAGATATGCTAAGTGCCATAGTAGTCACGCTCCCCAAGCCAGGTAAAGAACCAACCTCTCCCCAAAACTTTCGGCCCATATCTCTACTCAATGTAGATGCTAAAATCTACGCGAAACTAATTGCCAATAGGTTAACTGACATCCTCCCAGAACTTATCCATAAAGACCAATCAGGATTCACAAAGGGCAGACAATCTTCAGACGCTACCAGAAGGATGATAGACATTATACACCAGGCAAAACTCACAGGTACCCCCTCTGTACTCCTCTCCTTAGACGCTGAAAAAGCATTCGATAGAGTGCATTGGGGGTACCTTTCGTCAGTCTTAAAGAAATTCGGACTCATAGGACAAATTTATAGCGCAATCATGGCCCTGTACTCTTCTCCCTCAGCCCGTGTGTATTCAGCGGAATCACTATCTAGCCCATTCAACATAACAAATGGCACTAGGCAAGGTTGCCCCCTCTCTCCTTTAATATTTAATTTAATTATGGAACCCCTTGCTCAATCCATCCGCACAAACAACCAAATCACAGGTATAAACGTAGGGAAACAAGAACATAAAATAAGCCTGTTCGCAGATGATGTCATACTTATGTTATCCAATCCCACCTCCTCCCTCCCGGCAGTTCAAGAGACGCTAGCCCGTTTCAGCAAGATATCTTATTACAAAGTTAATGACAGCAAATCCAACATCCTGAACCTAGGAGTAGATACTACAACCAGCTTATTGTTACAACAACAATATCCGTTTACCTGGGCGGACAAAAGTGTAACCTACCTTGGAGTTCAATTAACTAAAACCACTGCTGACCTTTTCTATCATAACTATATCCCCTTCCGCAACAAACTCCAAGATAGTCTACGAAAACTGGCGTCTTTTGAGCTGTCCTGGATGGGCCGCCTAGGGCATTCAAAATGCTTCACCTCCCCCAAATCCTGTATCTATTTAGGACCCTACCAATCCCTATACCAAGTGCCTACTTCAGATCCCTCCAAACTATTCTATCCTCCTATATCTGGCAAGGTAAAAAGGCCAGGAGTGCACATACACAACTAATTAAAACACGTTTAGCAGGGGGATCAGGTTATGTTGACTTCCGTGATTACTACCTAGCGGCAATCCTTACCCAGATAAAAGAATGGTTCTCTCCCGTTCATTGCACCATATGGGGACAACTAGAATCCTCTCTGATCCCAGGAAGAAACCTACTCCCTTGGCTGTTATCTAACCCACGTATTACCACTTCTACATCCCAATTCCCTCCCACAATGGTGGCCTCAATACAATCCTGGAAACAATTCACTAACCTCACTATGGCCCATCCCACAAAAACCCCCCTTAAAATCCCACTTCTGACGCTACATCATAAAATGGACCAAGTATCCTTTAATCATTGGTGCAAGAAAGGCATCTCTTACATCAACGACCTCTTCATTGACACTCATCTCAAATCCTTTCACGACCTGCAAACCGAGTTTCTCCTGTCTGACTCTGACTACTACCTATACGTCAGAGTCAAGCACTACTTACTTACATCTACCTCTTGGTCATGCAAAATCCCCCAACCAGCTTGGCAATTCCTGCACAACCCAATTTGCAAACATAAGGGCATATCTCTCTTTTACAATTTACTCCAACAGAAAAACATATTCACCAAATCTAATCACTTACTAAAATGGGAATTAGACCTAGGACGAGCGTATTCCGTTGACCAATGGACCACGGCATGCAAATCAGTTTACAAAGTCACTAGATGCTCTAACCTGTGGGAACTAGCCATAAAAATAGCCCAACGTTGGTATTTGACCCCATCGAGAACATCCAAATTCTCTGACTCCGCCGACGCCCAATGCTGGCGTTTATGTGGACAAACAGGGGATATGCTCCATACATTCTGGAACTGCCCTGCACTAATACCCCTATGGACATCCACATTTCAACTTCTATCAGACATTTCACACCACAATATTACGCCACGACCTGACCTGGCACTTTTATCACTAGACATAGACGCATACCCGACACAGATGAGACATGTTATATCTCATGTTCTGCTCTCCACAAGACTGTCCATAACAAGAAGGTGGAAGAACCCCGAACCACCCACTCTAGGAGAGGTGGTGAGAACGACCCATCTACACTACATATATGAACAAAACATAGCACTCAGGAATGGTAATAGGGACCGCATTGCTCAATCATGGCTCCCATGGTCCACGTGGATCAAGAATAATACACAAATACCATTGACTGAGTAGCTCCGCTACACAATACAATACTTACCAAGACGGCATATGCACCTCACTGACCAGAGTATAGAAAATAAAGTACCGTCGTTACTTACATATATGGTTCTATAGATACTAGTTACTGGATATAATAATCTAATTTTGACCCACTGGTGGGATGGACTCCCACCCCGGCCACAGTATGATCCCGTCAGGGGTGGTCGGGTTGGGGGTCCACTCATCCTTTCTCTTCAAAGACAGTACAAGTTTTCACATTTGAAAAGGTCTTCACACTTGAATGGTGCTCAGTTTACCCTCTCCTGTTTATGTGATGTTGCATCAAAATCCTGAACTAATATTTGCCATAGTAGCTACTTGCTGTTTCAATGTTTGGCCAAAATCTGGCGTTTTTTTTTTTCTTATTATTTTATTCTGTTGTTTACATTTTTCTGTATTATTCTGTATTACCTGTAAAACTTCAATAAAAATCTATTGTTCAAAAAGAGGAGGAAAGAGAAGGCATGCCTGAGGATGCAATGTAGGTGCAAATGTTTGTTGAGAGGCCTAATGAGGTTTCTGGGGAAGGCGCATATAACCCATGGAAAAAGGAGTGAAATTCAGCAGCCATAGCATCCAATTGAAGACAGTTCTTGCCCAGAATATGAGGTGACATGTGGGATGTAAGTCTGGGTACCAGGTCCACGAAGCGCTCTCGCAAGGAGTGTGCCGGGTTTGTTTGAAAATTCATACATAGTATGATGCGACCAGGCCAATTTCTGTTTTGTTTTATGAAAAAAGGATTTAAGTTCCTCACTGGTTTTAATTAGCTCGCAATCATATAGAGAACCGACCCCCACCCCCCCCAATGGAAATACTATGGGATTTTAGGGGCAACCGATCAAATAACAAAATATTAGAAAATAGAAATGTATTATTGATATCAAATATGTGGTGCACACATCACCATAATCGAATACATAAAAACAAAGGCAGAATTATATTGTGTAAGTACAGTTCCTTCAATATTGGGCCTGACGCTTTTCAGGACTTGTGTAGAGTTCTTTCTTCAGGGGCATTCCATGCAAAGTATTACTGCTATACAATATTCTATAATGAGAACTAAATCACACATCAAAATCAACAACAGGGACAAAGCCAAGTTCAATAAACACACCTGTCATGGACGCACTGCACAGGGCGCTGCAACTGGCCACAGGCGCACGGGTCCATCGAGATGTGTTCCAGTTCACAGGCATCCAGTGGCGAATAGACAATGCGTGTGCGCAGATCACGGAGATCATGCACGTGCGCACAGTCACAAAGATTTGGCCCCCAGTGATCTTTAAAAGGGGCCTCTTCAGAATCCATTCTTGCTGTCTGATCTGCAGCTCATCCTGTAACCCGATCCTGAACCTGCATCTGCTCCAGTGTTTACCCGGCTCTCCTGACTTTGCTGCTGTCTCCAATCCTGACCGCTTGGCTTGCCTTTGACCTGCTCTGTGTACCTGTTTGTCTGATCTCCTGCTGCCGATCCTGCCTGGACTTGACCATTCTCTGCCTGCCATTTCTGTCTGATTGATCCGGTGTTGTGACCTGGCTTGTCTGACCCTGCTCCTGCCTGCTGTCCTGCGCTTGTGCGCACCTGCCTGCTGCTGCACCTGTACCTGCCTACAGTCCTGCATCTGTGCACACCTGCCTGCTGCTTCTCAGCGTTCCTGCATCCACAGCAATCAAGTCTGTTCCTGTCTCTGCCAAGCGGACATTATCTTCAGTTAAGCGAACCCTGCAGGCACTCATACCCCACTGTTCCCACTCCAGTGATCCCGGAACCAGCGCCGTCCGAGAGGTCTCCCTCTGCACGTCAGGCTCACCTCCAAGGTATGTGTCAGTATCAGACAGCCATGCCTGAGCCTGCAAGAGGGACCTCTCCCACAGATGAAGTTTGCCAACACCTCTCTGCTCTTGCACAAGTGATGGAATCTCTCCGGGACAGTTATAAGCATCTGGAAGAGCGAGTGCAACTCCTGGGCACCCCTGCAAACCCTGCTACCAACCGGTTATCCTCAGAGACCATTACCATGTCTGCAGCAAGGATGTGTTCCCCAGAGCCAAGGGTCCCTACCCTGGAGAAGTTCTCTGGGGATCGGAATACATTTTGGGCATTCCGCAACACCTGTGAACTGTATTTCTCAATACAGCCCCTAACGCTTACCCAAGAGACCACCAAGGTGGGGTTTGTTATTTCTTTGCTACAAGGAGAGCCTCAGTCCTGGGCCCCCCATCTGCTAGAGGGTCACCATGTTATACTAGACTCTTTGCAAACCCTTTTCAACTCCATGTCGTTACTTTATGATGATCCGCAGCGGTCTTTCACTGCAGAGGATGCCCTTCATGCGCTCCAGCAAGGCTGCCGAGCGGTCGAGGACTATATCACAGACTTCAGGCGATGGAGCACAGATACCCATTGGAATAGTGCAGCCCTGCGGCATCAGTTTCACCTTGGCATGTCTGAAGAATTAAAGGATGAACTAGCCCGGGTTGGTATACCAAGCTCGCTGGAAGCTCTGTTCTCCCTGACAATTCAGATAGATCAACGCTTTTGTGAGCGCAAGGCAGAGAGAGCAACCCAGCAGATCCATTCCACCTGGACATTACCCAAAGTACCTGCCTCTGCTTGCCCTGCTTCCTCTCTCTCTGCTCCAGTCCGTTCTGTACAAAACAAGCAGACTTCCGAACCCCCCGGACTTAAGCAGCTGGGGTTAATAAGGCCCTCTCTGTCCGCTGAGGAACGATTATGTCGGCAGCAGAATAATCTTTGCCTGTACTATGGGGGAGCCAGCCACTATGTATATGCCTGTCCAGCAAAGCTCCGGAGATGTCTATCCATATCTCCGTCCAGCTACCCCGCACCTGTTGCCAACACTACGCACCTGGCTCTCTCCATCATATTCCAACTTTCAGAAAGAACTGTTCCGGTCATGGCAATTATTGATTCTGGGACTTGCAGTTGTTTTATCGACTTAAACTTTGCTCACCAACAACTTATTCCTCTCCGACCCAGGGCTCAAGGACTTTCCATTTTCCTAGCAGACGGGTCCCGCATCAAGTCAGGTCTGGTCACTCAGCAGACCCCTCTGTTACCTGTGATCTCTGCCACAAACCACAAGGAACTGTTAAGTTTGGATGCAATCGCGTTCCTGTTATTCCCAGTCATTCTAGGCTCGCCATGGCTTCAGGCCCATAATCCGAAAATCGACTGGGGTTCCAAGAGTATCAAGTTGCAATCCCTCTACTGCCAGGAACACTGCCTGCCCACACATCCAAGATCTTCTGGCCTCCTACTATGTAAGGAACCTGACTCGGAAGTACGTTCATCAGTACCTGAACCATACCATGAGTTTTTGGACGTTTTTAGTAAACAGGGGCTGAAACTCTCCCTCCTCACCTCTCCTATGACTGCCCAATTGAGTTACTGCCAGGGGCAGAGATTCCCTTCGGATGAATCTTTTCCCCTGTCCGAGCGGGACGTCCCTGAGGAAGTCACGAGATCTGTGACGAAACCAGTAGGAGGAGCCTGATACTCTGACATGTGGGAAGCAGGAAGTGGTCCGGAGAGGAGGCATAGGATATAGTGAACACTGTGAAACCGAGGCTGTAGATCTGGGATTCAGGTGACCCTATCCCACCTCACTACCACAGCACTACAGCACTTTAAAAGCAATGTTTGTATTATGCAAATGTGAGTTGAATGTAAATTGAGCATTTTTAAAGATTAAACATTTCTCAGACGGTATCACACTATTTTATGCCTCTATTGTGCTGTTTTGTTTTCCATTTTTGATGACCCTTCAATAGTGAATCCTTTATCTTTGAATCCTCTTTTGTTACAATACTAATTTTGGAGATGCATGTATGACTATATCCATGCTATGCAGGTGGCTAATCTTTTGTTACTCTTCTGGAAATATGTTGCCAATGTACATGGTTATAGGTTCCCTAATGATAAGTGTATCACCCTGTACAGGGTGCATTAAGACCCTCGTGGGGGGTATTGGAATAAGAACTTTTGTACAGCATGAGCTCAGATGGATTTATTACCTCAGAGTCATGACTTCCCCAGGCCTCAACGAGGTTGTCAACTTTAAGCAATTTCTGGTAGGCTTTGTGTCTGGAAAACCTGAGATAGAACATATACAGGGCTAATATACCCATTTTCATTTATTCCTTTCCCCCCTGCTGCTCTGTTCCCTTATCATTATTATTGTTGCATCTTCTTGTTTGGGCTGCTGTTTGTGTAATTTATTTTGTTTGTAATTCTTTTATTTGTATAAAGAGTAATGGAAAATACAGACATTAGCAAGATACATCTGAGTACATCATCAAAAGAATCTCCAACATAAGAATGGCTAACAGAGATCACTAGGACAACGATCCAAGAAGAGATATTTAATTAAACAATCCAATACCACAACTTAAGCATAGATAATACTGCTTACTAATTTTACAGAGGAACAAACATCAAGTGGCCTTGAAATGGGAAAAGGCACACATGACAGGATCACGTAAAAAAAAAGGAACCATCGTACACAGTATACAAACTGAGCGATGTTGCCAATATTTGATGTAAAAGAAACTAGGGAAAATTCAGCAAGAAAAAAAAAAGGGGGGCGGGGGAAGACCTTGAGGGAGAAAGGGGGGTTCCACATATCTAGGGATCTGAAATTAAGAGGAACCTAAAGGAGTGAGAAAGTAAGAGGAGCAGAGGTAGGGCAGACAGGACCAGGGAAGAAACACAAGAAAAGAAGGAACGGGATGGAGGACCGACTGGGAAAAAATGAATGGGGGAAGGAAAGGCGGAAAGGTCACCTGGTTATCCCTCTGCCCGGGTGGGGTGAGGCATGAGGAAGTTCACTGGGAGGTGGAAAGCTCATTACGGTAGGCATCAGTATACATGAAACAATTCCACAGCCTCCATGTTTCAGAACACACCTCTTCTGTGTTACGTAGTGTTGCTGTAAGTTCTTCCATGTCTTGTATTTTGTTGACTTTAGCGAACCACAGAGCTTTCGTAGAGGGGTCAGTATATCTCCAGCGAAGTGGGATACAGGCCTTAGCGGCGTTTAGGAGTTGCATTGTGAGAGAGGATTTGTAGTTTTTAACGGGTCGTTCTGTCAAATGCAATAAACAGGCCGCAGGTTTAGCATGCAGGTCAACAGCCGTAAGTTGTTTAATGATAACGGTTACAGCTTTCCAGAACTGTTGAATTTTAGGACATTCCCAGAAAATGTGGAGCGTAGTCCCACCCGCCGTGCCACAATGCCAACAGGAGTCTGGGACCTGGGGGAACATACAGTGAATTAGGGTGGGCACCTTGCACCATCTGGTAAGGATCATATAACCAGTCTCCTGTACCCACATGGCAATGGATGACTTTTTAGCAAAATGGAGAATCTTTAGTCTTTGGACGGGAGTAAGGCTCAGACCCAGATCGGTTTCCCATTTTGTGAGAAATGGAGGTACATAGCAAGGAGGAATTTAGCAAGGAGAGATAATGAAGTGTTGGTTCCCCTCTGTGACATAGTGATTCAAAACAGGTGAGAAGGTGCAAGATACCTGGGGTACAGGAACAACGTCTGGGAAAATAGCGCAGTTAAAGTCACCCCAAAAATCCAGAGGAGGGTCAATAAGACGGGCTAGATCGGAGGAAATTAAGGTCCCTGTTGATGTGAGGAAGTCAGTCAGATGAGTATAGCCCTGAGTTTTAAGACGATGAAACTGCCCACCATGAAGGCCTGGAGTGAATTCAGGATTACCTGAGATGAGAATCATAGACGAGGGAAGTGGAGATATTGAAGAGCTTTGAAGCGTTTTCCGTGCGACTTGTAAAGTACTGCCTAAGGTAGAATGCACATGCAGCTCACTAGGTATGGGGGAAGATATCCAAGGCCAACTCAAAGCAGTACCCTGAGAGTCTTCCAAATTCCATGGAGACCCAGAGCTTGACCTCCCCATGGCAATGCCAATCAATCCTGGTGAGATGTGCGGCCCTATAATAAGCCAGAATATCCAGAAGGACGAGGCCCCCAGGAACCCTAGGTAGCGATAGACTCTGCAACATCTGAGGTGATTTCTGATATGACCAGACAAATTTCCGGAACTGTGAGCCAATAGTGCTAAAGAAAAGAGGCGGGAATTGTATGGGAAGGGTTTGCAGTAGAAAGAGGATTTGAGGGAGCACTGTCATTTTGAGTGCATTGCAACGGTCAAGCCATGTCAGTGTTAAGGAATGCCAATGCATCAAGTCCTCTTTCAGTGGCTCAAAGTTGGTTTCATACAATTTGAATGGGTCAGAAGTGATGTTGGTGCCCATGTATTTAATTGCCTCAGACGCCCACTGAAAGGGAAAAGAAGACCGGAGACTTCAAATCATGTCAGGGTCTGCAGAGACATTGAGGGCAGAGGATTTACCAAAGTTAATTTTGAAATAGGACAAAGTCCCTTATGCCTGTAGAGGCTTTAGGAGGTTTGATAGAGAGGTAAGTGGGTCCATAAGGAAAAAGATCCCGTCATCAGCCACGTTATGTTCTCCCGAGGGTTTACAATAACTGGTGATATTGGGGTCATTACGGACCATGCAGAGGAAGGGTTCCAATGTCAGTGTAAATATAAGGGGAGAGAGGGGGCAATCCTGTCGTCTCCCATTCAATATGTGAAAAAAGTCAGATCTGGTATTGTTGACTTTTACAGCCGCAGAAGGTCATGAATAAAGAGCAGAAATCCAATGGAGGTCCCAAGGCCAATATGCTCCATAGTCACTCGTATGCAGGACCAATGGACCCTGTCTAATGCTTTGTCTGCATCCGTCAAGAGCAGAATAAGCAGTTTCTTAGAAGTCCTGGCAGCATGAATCAGATTGATGACACTAATGGTATTGTCACAAGGCTCTTGGAGTGGGACGAACCCTGCCTGGTCTTTGTGTACCAGACTCAGGAGGAGGGGCAGTAATCGATTGGCCAGAATCTTTGCAAAGAGTTTCAGATATGTATTTAAAAACACAATGGGAAGGTAGCTGCCGCACTGGGCTGGATCTTTGCCATCCTTGGAAATCAGGGAGATAAATGCTCTGAGACTTCCCCTCCACTAGGGAGTTAAGTGCTGTTACCAAGCACGCCGCAGGTAAAGTACAGAAAGTCTTGTAGTAGATAGCTGTCAGACTGTCGGGCCCTCGTGCCTTTTTTGGTTTGGACTGCACGAGAGCTTTACTTAGTTCCTCCTCTGTGATAGGAGACTCTAATTGTTCTCATAAAGAGGAGGAAAGAGAAGGCATGCCTGAGGATGCAAATGTTTGTTGAGAGGCCTAATGAGGTTTCTGGGGAAGGCGCATATAACCCATGGAAAAAGGAGTGAAATTCAGCAGCCATAGCATCCAATTGAAGACAGTTCTTGCCCAGAATATGAGGTGACATGTGGGATGTAAGTCTGGGTACCAGGTCCACGAAGCGCTCTCGCAAGGAGTGTGCCGGGTTTGTTTGAAAATTCATACATAGTATGATGCGACCAGGCCAATTTCTGTTTTGTTTTATGAAAAAAGGAGTTAAGTTCCTCACTGGTTTTAATTAGCTTGCAATCATATAGAGAACCCCCCCCCCCCCCCATGGAAATACTATGGGATTTTAGGGGCAACCGATCAAATAACAAAATATTAGAAAATAGAAATGTATTATTGATATCAAATATGTGGTGCACACATCACCATAATCGAATACATAAAAACAAAGGCAGAATTATATTGTGTAAGTACAGTTCCTTCAATATTGGGCCTGACGCTTTTCAGGACTTGTGTAGAGTTCTTTCTTCAGGGGCATTCCATGCAAAGTATTACTGCTATACAATATTCTATAATGAGAACTAAATCACACATCAAAATCCACAACAGGGACAAAGCCAAGTTCAATAAACACACCTGTCATGGACGCACTGCACAGGGCGCTGCAACTGGCCACAGGCGCACGGGTCCATCGAGATGTGTTCCAGTTCACAGGCATCCAGTGGCGAATAGACAATGTGCGTGTGCAGATCACAGAGATCATGCACGTGCGCACAGTCACAAAGATTTGGCCCCCAGTGATCTTTAAAAGGGGCCTCTTCAGAATCCATTCTTGCTGTCTGATCTGCAGCTCATCCTGTAACCCGATCCTGAACCTGCATCTGCTCCAGTGTTTACCCGGCTCTCCTGACTTTGCTGCTGTCTCCAATCCTGACCGCTTGGCTTGCCTTTGACCTGCTCTGTGTACCTGTTTGTCTGATCTCCTGCTGCCGATCCTGCCTGGACTTGACCATTCTCTGCCTGTCATTTCTGTCTGATTTATCCGGTGTTGTGACCTGGCTTGTCTGACCCTGCTCCTGCCTGCTGTCCTGCGCTTGTGCGCACCTGCCTGCTGCTGCACCTGTACCTGCCTACAGTCCTGCATCTGTGCACACCTGCCTGCTGCTTCTCAGCGTTCCTGCATCCACAGCAATCAAGTCTGTTCCTGTCTCTGCCAAGCGGACATTATCTTCAGTTAAGCGAACCCTGCAGGCACTCATACCCCACTGTGCTCCGAGGGTCACTGTTCCCACTCCAGTGATCCCGGAACCAGCGCCGTCCGAGAGGTCTCCCTCTGCACGTCAGGCTCACCTCCAAGGTATGTGTCAGTATCAGACAGCCATGCCTGAGCCTGCAAGAGGGACCTCTCCCACAGATGAAGTTTGCCAACACCTCTCTGCTCTTGCTCAAGTGATGGAATCTCTCCGGGACAGTTATAAGCATCTGGAAGAGCGAGTGCAACTCCTGGGCACCCCTGCAAACCCTGCTACCAACCGGTTATCCTCAGAGACCATTACCATGCCTGCAGCAAGGATGTGTTCCCCAGAGCCAAGGGTCCCTACCCTGGAGAAGTTCTCTGGGGATCGGAATACATTTTGGGCATTCCGCAACACCTGTGAACTGTATTTCTCACTACAGCCCCTAACGTTTACCCAAGAGACCACCAAGGTGGGGTTTGTTATTTCTTTGCTACAAGGAGAGCCTCAGTCCTGGGCCCCCCATCTGCTAGAGGGTCACCATGTTATACTGGACTCTTTGCAAACCCTTTTCAACTCCATGTCGTTACTTTATGATGATCCGCAGCGGTCTTTCACTGCAGAGGATGCCCTTCATGCGCTCCAGCAAGGCTGCCGAGCGGTCGAGGACTATATCACAGACTTCAGGCGATGGAGCACAAATACCCATTGGAATAGTGCAGCCCTGCGGCATCAGTTTCACCTTGGCATGTCTGAAGAATTAAAGGATGAACTAGCCCGGGTTGGTATACCAAGCTCGCTGGAAGCTCTGTTCTCCCTGACAATTCAGATAGATCAACGCTTTTGTGAGCGCAAGGCAGAGAGAGCAACCCAGCAGATCCATTCCACCTGGACATTACCCAAAGTACCTGCCTCTGCTTGCCCTGCTTCCTCTCTCTCTGCTCCAGTCCATTCTGTACAAAACAAGCAGACTTCTGAACCCCCCGGACTTAAGCAGCTGGGGTTAATAAGGCCCTCTCTGTCCGCTGAGGAACGATTATGTCGGCAGCAGAATAATCTTTGCCTGTACTATAGGGGAGCCAGCCACTATGTATATGCCTGTCCAGCAAAGCTCCGAAGATGTCTATCCATATCTCCGTCCAGCTACCCCGCACCTGTTGCCAACACTACGCACCTGGCTCTCTCCATCATATTCCAACTTTCAGAAAGAACTGTTCCGGTCATGGCAATTATTGATTCTGGGCCTTGCAGTTGTTTTATCGACTTAAACTTTGCTCACCAACAACTTATTCCTCTCCGACCCAGGGCTCAAGGACTTTCCATTTTCCTAGCAGACGGGTCCCGCATCAAGTCAGGTCTGGTCACTCAGCAGACCCCTCTGTTACCTGTGATCTCTGCCACAAACCACAAGGAACTGTTAAGTTTGGATGCAATCGCGTTCCTGTTATTCCCAGTCATTCTAGGCTTGCCATGGCTTCAGGCCCATAATCCGAAAATCGACTGGGGTTCCAAGAGTATCAAGTTGCAATCCCTCTACTGCCAGGAACACTGCCTGCCCACACATCCAAGATCTTCTGGCCTCCTACTATGTAAGGAACCTGACTCGGAAGTACGTTCATCAGTACCTGAACCATACCATGAGTTTTTGGACGTTTTTAGTAAACGGGGGCTGAAACTCTCCCTCCTCACCTCTCCTATGACTGCCCAATTGAGTTACTGCCAGGGGCAGAGATTCCCTTCGGATGAATCTTTTCCCCTGTCCGAGCGGGACGTCCCTGAGGAAGTCACGAGATCTGTGACGAAACCAGTAGGAGGAGCCTGATACTCTGACATGTGGGAAGCAGGAAGTGGTCCGGAGAGGAGGCATAGGATATAGTGAACACTGTGAAACCGAGGCTGTAGATCTGGGATTCAGGTGACCCTATCCCCCCTCACTACCACAGCACTACAGCACTTTAAAAGCAATGTTTGTATTATGCAAATGTGAGTTGAATGTAAATTGAGCATTTTTAAAGATTAAACATTAACCACTTCCCGACCGCCCCAGGTAGATATACGTCAGCAGAATGGCACGTACCGGCAGAATCACGTACCTGTACGTGCCATTCTTCAGGCGGTTGGGGGTCCGATCGGACCCCCCTCCGCCGGCGGGGACGGTCGGGCGGGGACGGTCGGGATGGCTCAGAAGCGATCCGGCACGAGGGGACGGCCAGTCGTTTCTGGCCACCCCCTCGCGATCGCTCTGGCCAATGAGATGCTTCCCCTTCCTGTGTAATTGTAAACACAGGCAAGGGGAAGTGATGTCACGCTCCTCGTGTCGGTCTTTCTGACCGGGACGCCGAGCGGAGAAGACATCAGGTTAGTGCACAACACTACACTGACACCAGGCACACATAGGCACATATTTCACCCCCCTGTCACCCCCTGATCACCCCCCAGATCACCCCCTGCCCCCCCAGTCACAGTGTCACTGATTGCAGTGATCATTTATTTTACTGATCACTGCATTTAGTGTCAGTGTGACTGCAATAACTGTCAGGGCAGTTAGTTTTAGGCCCCTTTAGGTCTAAGGTAGCCCCCTACCCCCCCCCCCCCATAAAGGTTTAACCCCTTGATGGCCCCCTAGGTAACCCTTTCACCCCCTATTGCCAGTGTCACTAAGCGATCGTTTTTCTGATCGCTCTATTAGTGTCACTGGTGCCGCTAGGTAGCCAGTTTTTTTTTAGGTAACCGCCAGGTTTATATAGGATTATAAATAGGTTTATAGGTCAGGTACCCCCATATTACAACCTAAAAAAAGGTTTTAACCCCTTGATTGCCCCTAGAGTTAACTCTTTCACCAGTGATCACAGTATAAGTGTCACTGGTGACGCTGGTTAGCCAGTTAGTTATTTAGTTATTTAGGTTCCCCGTCAGGTTTTTATATATCGGCAGGTACCCCCATATATTACCTAATAAAGGTTTTAACCCCCTGATTGCCCCTAGTTAACCCTTTCACCAGTGATCACCGTATAACTGTTACGGGTGACGCTGGTTAGTTAGTTTGTTTTTTTATACTGTCAGGGCACCCGCCATTTATTACCCAACTATCGGTTTAACCCCCTGATCGCCCGGCGGGTGATATCAATTAGGTTTTAGGGTCAAATAAGGTCTGCGTCGCCCCAGGTTAGTGCCAGTACCGCAAACACCCACGCGCAAAGCATACACCTCCCTTAGTGGTATAGTATCTGAACAGATCAATATCTGATCTGATCAGATCTATACTAGCGTCCCAGCAGTTTAGGGTTCCAAAAAACGCATTGTTAGCGGGATCAGCCCAGATACCTGCTAGCACCTGCGTTTTCCCCCTCCGCCCAGCCCAGCCCAGCCCACCCAAGTGCAGTATCGATCGATCACTGTCACTTCCAAAACACTAAGCACACATAACTGCAGCGTTCGCAGAGTCAGGCCTGATCCCTGCGATCGCTAACAGTTTTTTTGGTAGCGTTTTGATTCAGTTGCCAGCAGCCTAGGAGCTTTTTTTCCTGTGAATCTCACTAGTGTACTACTAAATTTAGAGCCCAAAATGGCAAATCGCAAGTACACTAGTGAACAGGCCTACTTGTTTCTGAGTATGTCAGATAGTGAAGAGGAGGTCACTCATCTGTCACAATCAGGCTCAGAATACGATCCAGTAGACGACAGCGGCTCCATGACAGATAGCTCTGGCGACGAAGGTGTGGTCCCTGCTAAGGTCAGGCGTACCCGATCCCGATCTTCTGATGTTGTTGAGGTGCAGGAACCGCAGGTCTCTCGTATGGAGCAGAGAAGTACTAGCGCCGCTATTCCTTCTGGTGAACTGGCAAGCACCAGCGGCCTAGTACACCCTGGACGTAGTCAAACCAGCACTGCAGTAACACTTGGTGACGTGGCGAGTCCCATAAGTGCAGTTCAAGCTGGCGAGGTGGCAAGCACAAGTAGTGTCCCGCTGCCACCAAGAAGAAGACAAAGGCAGGTCCGTCGATCACATAGTGTCCTTCCTGCAGAATTCGCCAATCCTGATTGGGTGCCCACCACTTCTGCAGAACCCGTACTTCCCCCATTCACTGGCCAACCCGGTATTCAGGTGGAAACAGCTGATTTTAAGCCATCCGATTTTTATTCGCTGTTTTTCACGGAAGATCTCTATAGATCTATTGTGGACCAAAGTAATATATACGCTGGTCAATACATCGCCGCTAATCCCCAAGTGCCTTCCCTTGCCAGAGATTGGAAACCAATTACGGTTTCCGAATTTAAGACCTTTCTGGGCCTTTCCCTCAACATGGGCATACACAAATTCCCGACTCTGAGGTCTTATTGGTCCACCTCACCGCACCACCAAATGCCCGTGTTCTCTGCCTCCATGTCCAGGGCACGATACGAGATGATTTTGCGGTTCATGCACTTCAGTGACAATGAACTTTGTCGTCCTCGTGGAGACCCTGAATTTGATCGGCTCTACAAAATTCGGCCCCTCATAAACCACTTCAACCAATGTTTTGCAGCCTTGTTTACGCCCAATCAAGTTGTCTGCGTTGACGAGTCCCTGATTAAGTTTTCTGGCCGCTTGTCTTTCAAACAGTTCCTTCCCAGCAAGCGTGCCAGATACGGGGTCAAGCTCTACAAGCTCTGTGACAGGGCAACAGGCTATACGTGGAGCTTTTCGGTTTATGAGGGAAAAGATAGTCACGTAGAGCCGGAGAACTGTCCAGATTACATAGGGAGCGCTGGCAAGATAGTGTGGAACTTGGTGTCACCCTTATTCGGAAAGGGGTACCACTTGTACGTGGACAATTATTACACGAGCGTGCCACTGTTTAGTCACTTGTTTGATCATCAGATTGGAGCATGTGGCACCGTGCGACCTAATCGCCGGGGCTTTCCCCAGCGGCTTGTAGATTCCCGTCTTAGGCTGGGGGAGAGAGCCTGCTTCAAGTGTAATAATTTGCTCGCTGTGAAGTGGAGGGATAATAGGAATGTTTTCGTTCTTACCTCCCTTCATGCAGACACGACAGTCCAAATTCGTACGGCGGCTGGTGTTGTGACGAAACCCCTCTGTGTCCACGAATACAACCTTAATATGGGGGGGGTGGACCTCAACGACCAGTTGTTGGCGCCGTACCTAGTTGTCCGTAAGGCTAGACGCTGGTACAAAAAAGTGTCTATTTATTTGTTCCAATTGGCTTTGCTGAATGCTCATGTGCTATACGGAGCTTCAGGCGGGACATTACCCTTCCTTGAATTCCAGGGAGCGGTTGTCATGGAACTCCTGTATCCAGGCGGTTCCACACCTCAACATCCCCTACCAAATGCAGTAAGCCGGCTGCATGAGAGGCATTATCCTTATGTCCTCCCGAGTACCCCTACCCAACGAGCCCCCCAAAGAAGATGTCGTGTCTGTAGCAAGCGCGGATGTAGGCGTGACACCCGTTATTATTGTCCACTCTGTCCTGACAATCCTGGTCTCTGCGTTGGTGAATGCTTTGAACGCTACCACTCACTAGTGAGGTTTTAGCGTAGGGTACAGCATTTCACAGGCTAGGATACACTTTCACAGGGTCTCAAGAATGCCATCGCATTTTGAGACCCGACCGTTGCAGTTAAAATTATAGTTACAGGGTCTCAAGAATGCCATCGCATTTTGAGACCCGACCGTTACAGTTAAAATTATAGTTATAGTTTAAAAAAAAAAGTGTAAAAAATAAAAAAAAAAAAAATAAAAAAGAACAAAAAAAAAAAAAAAAAAACCCCAAAAAAAATATAAAATAAAAAAAAACCAAAAATAGTTGTCGTTTTATTGTTCTCTCTCTCTTGTTGCTCTTTTTTACTCTATTCTATTCTGCAATGTTTTATTATGTTTTATCATGCTTGCTTTTCAGGTATGTTTTATTGTTAACCATTTTTTTGTTTTCAGGTGCGCCATTCAGTTGCAGCGCGGATTTATTTATCTTGACAGCAACAGCGTTTGCTCCCACGATACATAAAGCCGCGACTCCAACACTGTAGGAGGTGATTTCACCACCACAGTTAAAAAAAAAAGAGCATATATGCCGAAGCATGGGGGCAGCAGAGGGCGGAGGAGCGATTTTGCTCCTAATGCCACGTACATACGGTCGAAAAAAGTCCGACCATGTGTACGTGGCATAACTTTTTTGCGGGAGGATGCCCCCATGCTTCGGCATATATATATTTTAGGCACCGGTTGCGTTAACAAAATGTTTTATTTTTTACTATGTTTTTTTTTTTTTGGTATTTGCTTTGCAGGTATGGTATGGTAAGGTCTTACTGTTATACTCTAATGTTACTTTGTTTTAATGTTAACCATTATTTGCTTAGCAGGTACGCCATTCAGTTGCAGCGTGGATTTATTTATCTTGACAGCAACAGCGTTTGCTCCCACGATACATAAAGCCGCGACTCCAACGCTGTAGGAGGTGATTTCACCACCACAGTTAAAAAAAAGAGCATATATGCCGAAGCATGGGGGCAGCAGAGGGCGGAGGAGCGATTTTGCTCCTAATGCCACGTACATACGGTCGAAAAAAGTCCGACCATGTGTACGTGGCATAGCTTTTTTGCGGGAGGATGCCCCCATGCTTCGGCATATATATATTTTAGGCACCGGTTGCGTTAACAAAATGTTTTATTTTTTACTAGGTTTTTTTTTTGGTATTTGCTTTGCAGGTATGGTATGGTAAGGTCTTACTGTTATACTGTAATGTTACTTTGTTTTAATGTTAACCATTATTTGCTTAGCAGGTACGCCATTCAGTTGCAGCGTGGATTTATTTATCTTGACAGCAACAGCGTTTGCTCCCACGATACATAAAGCCGCGACTCCAATGCTGCAGGAGGTGATTTCACCACCACAGTTAAAAAAAAGAGCATATATGCCGAAGCATGGGGGCAGCAGAGGGCGGAGGAGCGATTTTGCTCCTAATGCCACGTACATACGGTCGAAAAAAGTCTGACCATGTGTACGTGGCATAACTTTTTTTGCGGGAGGATGCCCCCATGCTTCGGCATATATAAATGGTGCATGTATGCCCATCATTAGAATTGGGTGGATGAAGGGAGGTATTCTAATGGTGGGCATACCCACCGCGCCATTGGGAAATTGGGAAAGCATTTTATCACACCGATCTTGGTGTGGTCAGATGCTTTGAGGGCAGAGGAAAGATCTAGGGTCTAATAGACCCCAATTTTTTCAAAAAAAGAGTACCTGTCACTGCCTATTGCTATCATAGGGGATATTTACATTCCCTGCGATAACAATAAAAATGACAACTAAGAAAAAAAAATGGAAGGAACAGTTTAAAAATAAAATAAAAAAGCTAAATAAAAAGAAAAACTAAAAAAAAAAAAAAAAAAAAAACCCCTGCCCCCCCTTCTCTTGCGCAAAGGCGAACACAAGCGTTGGTCTGGCGTCATATGTAAACAGCAATTGCACCATGCATGTGAGGTATCACCGCGAAGGTCAGATCGAGGGCAGTAATTTTAGCAGTAGACCTCCTCCGTGAATCTAATGTGGTAACCTGTAAAGGCTTTTAAAGGCTTTTAAAAATGTATGTAGTTTGTCGCCACTGCGTGTTTGTGCGCAATTTTAAAGCATGTCGTGTTTGGTATCCATGTACTCGGCCTAAGATCATATTTTTTATTTCATCAAAAATTTGAGCAATATAGTGTGTTTAAGTGCATTAAAATAAAAAAAAGTGTATTTTTTCCACAAAAAATGCGTTTGAAAAATCGCTGCAAATACTGTGTGGGAAAAAAAATGCAACACCCACCATTTTAATCTGTAGGGCCTTTGCTTTAACAATATATATAGTGTTTGGGGGTTCAACGTAATTTTCTTGCAAAAAAAAAAATATGTTTTCATGTAAACAAAAAGTGTCAGAAAGGGCTTTATCTTCAAGTGGTTAGAAGAGTGGGTGACGTGTGACATAGGCTTCTAAATGTTGTGCATAAAATGCCAGGACAGTTCAAACCCCCCCCCCCCCAATGGCCCCAGTGTGGAAAGTAGACACCCCAAGCTATTTGCGGAGAGCAATGTTGAGCCCATTAAATATTTTTTTTTTTGGTCCCAAGAGATTGAATAATGAAAAAAAAAAAAAAATAATATTTTTTTTTTTAAAAAGTTGTCACTAAATGATATATTGCTCAAACATGCCATGGGCATATGTGGAGATACACCCCAAAATACATTCTGTTGCTTCTCCTGAGTACGGGGATACCACATGTGTGGGACTTTTTGGGAGCCTAGCCGCGTACGGGACCCCAAAATCCAAGCACCGCTTTCAGGCTTTCTAAGGGTGTAATTTTTTTATTTCACTCCTCACTGCCAATCACAGTTTCGGAGGCCATGGAATGCCCAGATGGCACAAACCACCCCCAAATGACCCCATTTTGGAAAGTAGACACCCCAAGCTATTTGCTGAGAGGTATGGTGAGTATTTTGCAGATCTCGCTTTTTGTCACAATGTTTTGAAAATTGAAAAAAAAAAAAAAAAAAAAATTTTTTTTCTTTACTTTCTTCATTTTCAAAAACACATGAGAGCTGTAAAATACTCACCATGCCTCTCAACAAATAGCTTGGGGTGTCTACTTTCCAAAATGGGGTCATTTGGGGGGGTTTTGTGCTATTTTGGCATTTTATGGCCTTCGAAACTGTGATAGGTAGTGAGGAGTGAAATCAAAAATTTGCACCCTTAGAAATCCTGAAGGCGGTGCTTGGGTTTCGGGGCCCCGTACGCGGCTAGGCTCCCAAAAAGTCCCACACATGTGGTATCCCCATACTCAGGAGAAGCAGCAAAATGTATTTTGGGGTGCAATTCCACATATAACCATGGCATGTGTGAGCAATATATCATTTAGTGACAACTTTTTGAATACATTTTTTTTATTTATTTTTTTTTGTCTTTATTCAATCACTTGGGACTAAAAAAAAAAAAATATTCAACGGGCTCAACATGCCTCTCAGCAAATAGCTTGGGGTGTCTACTTTCCAAAATGGGGTCATTTGGGGGGGTTTTGTGCCATCTTGGCATTTTATGGTCTTCAAAACTGTGATAGGTAGTGATAGGTAGTGAGGAGTGAAATCAAAAATTTATGCCCTTAGAAATCCTGAAAGCGGTGCTTGGTTTTCGGGGTCCCGTATGCGGATAGGCTCCCAAAAAGTCCCACACATGTGGTATCCCCGTACTCAGGAGAAGCAGCAGAATGTATTTTGGGGTGTAATTCCACATATGCCCATGGCATGTGTGGGCAATATATCATTTAGTGACAACTTTGGGCAAAAAAAAAAAAGTTTGTAATATTCCCGCAACTTGTGGCAAAATATAAAATATTCCATGTACTCAACATGCCTCTCAGCAAATAGCTTGGGGTGTCTACTTTCCAAAATGGGGTCATTTGGGGGGGTTTTGTGCAATTTTGGCATTTTATGGCCTTCGAAACTGTGATAGGTAGTGAGGAGTGAAATCAAAAAATTGCACCCTTAGAAATGCTGAAGGCGGTGCTTGGGTTTCGGGGCCCCGTACGCGGCTAGGCTCCCAAAAAGTCCCACACATGTGGTATCCCCATACTCAGGAGAAGCAGCAAAATGTATTTTGGGGTGCAATTCCACATATAACCATGGCATGTGTGAGCAATATATCATTTAGTGACAACTTTTTGAATACATTTTTTTTTTTTTTTTTTTTCTTTATTCAATCACTTGGGACTAAAAAAAAAAAAATATTCAATGGGCTCAACATGCCTCTCAGCAAATAGCTTGGGGTGTCTACTTTCCAAAATGGGGTCATTTGGGGGGGTTTTGTGCCATCTTGGCATTTTATGGCCTTCAAAACTGTGATAGGTAGTGATAGGTAGTGAGGAGTGAAATCAAAAATTTATGCCCTTAGAAATCCTGAAGGCGGTGCTTGGTTTTCGGGGTCCCGTATGCGGATAGGCTCCCAAAAAGTCCCACACATGTGGTATCCCCGTACTCAGGAGAAGCAGCAGAATGTATTTTGGGGTGTAATTCCACATATGCCCATGGCATGTGTGGGCAATATATCATTTAGTGACAACTTTGGGCAAAAAAAAAAAAAAAAAGTTTGTAATATTCCCGCAACTTGTGGCAAAATATAAAATATTCCATGTACTCAACATGCCTCTCAGCAAAATAGCTTGGGGTGTCTACTTTCCAAAATGGGGTCATTTGGGGGGGTTTTGTGCTATTTTGGCATTTTATGGCCTTCGAAACTGTGATAGGTAGTGAGGAGTGAAATCAAAAATTTGCACCCTTAGAAATCCTGAAGGCGGTGCTTGGGTTTCGGGGCCCCGTACGCGGCTAGGCTCCCAAAAGGTCCCACACATGTGGTATCCCCATACTCAGGAGAAGCAGCAAAATGTATTTTGGGGTGCAATTCCACATATAACCATGGCATGTGTGAGCAATATATCATTTAGTGACAACTTTTTGAATACATTTTTTTTATTTATTTTTTTTGTCTTTATTCAATCACTTGGGACTAAAAAAAAAAATATTCAACGGGCTCAACATGCCTCTCAGCAAATAGCTTGGGGTGTCTACTTTCCAAAATGGGGTCATTTGGGGGGGTTTTGTGCCATCTTGGCATTTTATGGTCTTCAAAACTGTGATAGGTAGTGATAGGTAGTGAGGAGTGAAATCAAAAATTTATGCCCTTAGAAATCCTGAAAGCGGTGCTTGGTTTTCGGGGTCCCGTATGCGGATAGGCTCCCAAAAAGTCCCACACATGTGGTATCCCCGTACTCAGGAGAAGCAGCAGAATGTATTTTGGGGTGTAATTCCACATATGCCCATGGCATGTGTGGGCAATATATCATTTAGTGACAACTTTGGGCAAAAAAAAAAAAAGTTTGTAATATTCCCGCAACTTGTGGCAAAATATAAAATATTCCATGTACTCAACATGCCTCTCAGCAAATAGCTTGGGGTGTCTACTTTCCAAAATGGGGTCATTTGGGGGGGTTTTGTGCAATTTTGGCATTTTATGGCCTTCGAAACTGTGATAGGTAGTGAGGAGTGAAATCAAAAATTTGCACCCTTAGAAATGCTGAAGGTGGTGCTTGGGTTTCGGGGCCCCGTACGCGGCTAGGCTCCCAAAAAGTCCCACACATGTGGTATCCCCGTACTCAGGAGAAGTGGCAAAATGTATTTTGGGGTGCAATTCCACATATAACCATGGCATGTGTGAGCAATATATCATTTAGTGACAACTTTTTGAATACATTTTTTTTTTTTTTTTTTTTGTGTTTATTCAATCACTTGGGACTAAAAAAAAAAATATTCAATGGGCTCAACATGCCTCTCAGCAAATAGCTTGGGGTGTCTACTTTCCAAAATGGGGTCATTTGGGGGGGTTTTGTGCCATCTTGGCATTTTATGGCCTTCAAAACTGTGATAGGTAGTGATAGGTAGTGAGGAGTGAAATCAAAAATTTATGCCCTTAGAAATCCTGAAGGCGGTGCTTGGTTTTCGGGGTCCCGTATGCGGATAGGCTCCCAAAAAGTCCCACACATGTGGTATCCCCGTACTCAGGAGAAGGGGCAGAATGTATTTTGGGGTGTAATTCCACATATGCCCATGGCATGTGTGGGCAATATATCATTTAGTGACAACTTTGGGAAAAAAAAAAAAAGTTTGTTTTATTCCCTCAACTTGTGGCAAAAAATAAAATATTCCATGTACTCAACATGCCTCTCAGCAAATAGCTTGGGGTGTCTACTTTCCAAAATGGGGTCATTTGGGGGGGTTTTGTGCTATTTTGGCATTTTATGGCCTTCAAAACTGTGATAGGTAGTGAGGAGTGAAATCAAAAATTTGCACCCTTAGAAACCCTGAAGGCGTTGATTGGGTTTCGGGGCCCCGTGCGCGGCTAGGCTCCCAAAAAGTCCCACACATGTGGTATCCCCATACTCGGGAGAAGCAGCAAAATGTATTTTGGGGTGCATCTCCACATATAACCATGGCATGTGTGAGCAATATATCATTTAGTGACAACTTTATGAAAAAAAAAATATTTTTTTTTTTTTTTTTTTTTTCTTTATTCAATCCCTTGGGACTAAAAAAAAAAAATATTCAATGGGCTCAACATGCCTCTCAGCAAATAGCTTGGGGTGTCTACTTTCCAAAATGGGGTCATTTGGGGGGGTTTTGTACTTCCCTGCCATTTTAGCACCTCAAGAAATGAGATAGGCAGTCATAAATTAAAAGCGGTGTAAATTCCAGAAAATGTACTCTAGTTTGTAGACGCTATAACTTTTGCGCAAACCAATAAATATACGCTTATTGGCATTTTTTTTTACTAATGACATGTGGCTGAATACATTTTGGCCCAAATGTTTGACTAAAATTGAGTTTATTGGATTTTTTCTTATAACAAAAAGTAGAAAATATCTTTTTTTTTCAAAATTTGCGGTCTTTTTCCGTTTATAGCGCAAAAAATAAAAATCACAGAGGCAATCAAATACCATCAAAAGAAAGCTCTATTTGTGGGAAGAAAAGGACGCAAATTTCGTTTGGTTACAACATTGCATGACCGCGCAATTACCAGTTAAAGCAGTGCAGTGCGAAATTGAAAAAAGACCTCTGGTCCTTTGGCTGCCAAATGGTCCGGGGCTGAAGTGGTTAAGAGGGAAAAATTACAAAGAATCTGAGCATGGGCTAGCACAAAGGGATTATTTAATACAAATACATTTATTTGTGTTGTTCAAGGGGTAACCTGATAATGTATTAACGATAAATTAAAATAAAATATGAAGCCATCCTGGCTATAATACATTAACATAAGAATTACACAGTGTCCATCCAGACAATGCTGGACAACTATTCCCCACCAACCAAGGCCGGAAGGGAACCTTCTGGCTGAGGTCCCCCCAACACAGAGGCACTTTCAATCAAACTTTGAAGAACCATATTGAATATGTCTATGCCAATTATGGACAAATGTACTAGATCATTCCTGAATAACCCAGGCACAAAACCCTCAAGCTCCATGTGGTGGAATGATAAACAACCCAAAGATACTAAAAAATTATGGATAGTCCTATTCAAACGTCACTTAATTCTATCTATATAAAAAAAATTACCAGAAGGAGACCAAAGGAGCCTTGGAAATATTTCAGAGAAAGACAAAACTGTTAGTGGAAACAAAAGCTTAATAG
>CM053032.1:174982019-175156113 GCA_028564925.1 Lithobates sylvaticus
GGGGGGTTCTTAATGTCTGTTATAAAAATGTGTAAATAAATAACCTTTCTTTATAAATTTAGGTCAAAATTTATTCTACTACATTTCTTTGATAAAAATTACCCAAATCAGTATTTATTATTTAGTCAGAAAGTTATAGAGTCCACAAACGATGGTATATATTTAACCACCTGATTACTTTGCACTTAAACCCCCCTCGTGACCAGACCAATTTTCAGCTTTTGGCGCTGACGCACTTGGAATGACAATTGCGCGGACGCGCGCTCCCTGGAGTGCACAGAAGGGGAGGACGTCATATGACGTGCTCCCGGCACAACAGATCCGCGCTGTAGCCGTCATTTGGCTATAGCGCGGATCTCAGCTAGATATATATATATATATATATATATATATATATATATATATATATATATATATATATATATATATATATATATGTGAAAATCTATCTTATTTCCTGAGGCCTGAAAATGCCAGCACCAGTACAAATACCCCCAAATTACCCCTTTTTGGAAAATAGACAGTCCAAGAGTAAAAGGCATGGTGAGTTTTTTGAAGTTGTAATTTTTTGTTGCAATTATTTGGAAATGAAAAAATTCTAAATAAAAAAATGTTCACAATTTTTTTTCAACATGCTGTCACCAGTGCAGTACAGCATATAACTGGTGTGGCAGTGATCAGGGACACTGACTGGTGACAGTATGTAACAGTATTTTTTGACAACTTTTTTTTCACACTGTGACTAGAGCAATACAGTGTTACTACAGTAATGTATTATTATTCAGGATTTATATAGCACCAACAGTTTGAGCAGCACTTTACATTATAAAGGAAGACAGTACAAATACAATATAATGCAGTACAAGAGGTTTAGGAGGGCCCTGCTTCTGAGAGCTTACAGTCTAATAGGGAGGGGCTGGCAGAACAAACGGTAATAACTGTGAGGGATGAGCTGATGGGAGGGTTAAAGTATATTTAGTTGTCTGGGCATGTCTGGGCCGCCGTGCTGCTTGGCTGCCTGACTGAGGAGCTCTGCTGATCCCTAGCCTCTCACAGCAACCCCGAGAAACAATGTCCACCCAGACACCTGCTGCTACCCCGAGCAATGCCACCCGCAACAGAGAGGGATCTCTCAGGGGGAAGCCCGCACCTGCTCCGCCTTACAGCCGCACTCTCCCTCTGCCACAGTGACACAGGAGAACCAGGAGCTCACAGAAGACATTGCAGACCCACAATCACCTCAAAAGAACTCCAACAAGCGCCCAGCCTCCTCACCACTGCAGTCTCCATACTCCATAGCCCACGTGAGTAAAAAACTGAACCTACCCCCCACACAGGCACTACCTCTGATTGTAAAATCAAACACACTGCTTGAGGAATTTCCAGCCTCAGACAAGCCTGCATCTGCCCTAGAGCTTAAACAAATGCTGCAATCTCTATATAAAGATATTCAATCTAACAAACAGAGCAATTGGGCACTCCCAATTGCAAATATCACAGATTGCTGAGCGCACAGATGACTTAGAATCGAAAGTGGGAGAAATTGTCATGGCTCACAACAACCTTTTAGACACCTACCAAGACCAACCTATGAAATTCAGCGACCTAAAGAGAAGATAGCAGAACTCGAGGATAGATCTCGGAGGAACAATGTCAAAATCAGAGGTATACCAGAGTCGGTGATGCAAGCAGAATTAGGCTACTTACAAACCCTCTTTAAAAAAAATCCTTCCATCTGCCTCAAAACAGGAACTCCTTATTGACACCACCTTGTAAAACCGAGCTTTCTCCCAGCGTCAATTCCTCGCAACATTATTGCGAGAGTATGTTTTCATATTAAAGACTTGCTAATGTCGACTGCTAGGAAACTTCAGTGCTTCCCAAATATGTTTTTGTATGTTGTAATAAACCCTGACCAGGTTTTTTTGGGTTAGAGCACCCCTCCCCCTCTTCATTACCTCTTATTTAGTGGCCACCAGTGTATAGGAGGAATCCTTTCAGTTCTCCCACATAGAGGAGTTTGGCTCCCATGGTTGAGACGCAGGATCTTTCATTCTATTACTAGGGTAGGACCCACTAATTCGGGGTACTTTGTCGCAGTAAGTGGGCTTAGCACTATATAAGCATATAGTGTGACCAAACCCCCGTATTTTTTGAATATGTTCAGGTGTTTTTAACTAGTCCTGCAGGAAACGTCATTCTTGAATGTGTGCGCTGTAATATGTTCGCTATTGCTTGTTGGTCTTATGGCAGCACCATCTTGAATTTAAACGCATTGGTGAGTGCTTCCCAAATATGTTTTTGTATGCTAGGAAACTTCAAACGCTTCCCAGAGCCATTTTCATGCTTCACCATCTTTGCTGATATAGCTCCAGCGATGGCAGCTAGAAGTAGAGAAGTCAGACCTATAACAGAAACCCTGCGAGCGCAACAGATAAAATACAACTGGGCACACAACAAAACTCTTGGTGACATACCAAGACAAAACCATCCCCATTATGACACCAAATGACGGCCTCAAATATCTTGCTCAAGGGGGGCGCAAAGCAACCATTCCTCCATAAAACACAAGGAACCAACCCGCCCAACACCTCTCTGAAGATTGGGAAAAAATCCCCCCACCTGATCCCACACTACCTTTCATGGATCTCCTGGTGGATGCTTAACATTTCCCTCTACTATTATTCTCCTAAAAAAGCTCTTCGACTACTGTTAAGCATAGCTTGGGTGTAAATATAAAGGGAAAAAAATCGCGCTCATACAGTCTATGTATAAGGATTGGAGATATAATCTACTCCAAAAAAAGTCTCTTTTAGTGGGAATATCTCTTTTTCTATGAAAAGTAACCTTCCAAACGTTGCTTTATGTACTTATGGAGGATATGCTTACCAGAAGTAAGCCATAAATCAGCATATGGCTTTAACCCAGCCCGGGCTGATGATTCGTTGGTTATGGGTTGTGACGAAGCAATACCGAATACCTCATTCTCCCTCTCAGATGTACTCATAGGGCATAATTAACAGTCACCGGAAAAACAAAAAATTACCATAGCATAATACTGCTAAACTATATGTGGCAAAAACCAGTGAGTGAAGGGTTAGCGAGTGGAGATAGTGTCCAATTAGGCATGAACAGACACCCGTGATCACAAATAAATATAAGTGACCAAAAGACACCACCACCGCATGAAAGACCTTCTTACCAGATGTCCAATTAATATACACATAGGCAGGAAAATCTCTCTTTTAAAATATTTCCACTTTTAAATAGACCGCCACAAGTGAAGTTAGGTACGCAATATGTCCTGATGGATCATAGACAACCACCATAAGAAGTGCCTCCTTATCAAGCAGTGAATAACAATCAGCAGTGAGTATCAAACAGCAAGTAATCAGATGCACTCTCCTTATAAGATGTCCCCTTACCGCATAGCACAATTTCAAAAGCCAAATACAGCAAGCACAGATTCCTCAACGGTCTGAGACCATATACAAGTCGATGGCAGAAGTTTTTCAGCAGATACCCAGGAAAGAAAATATTCGTACCATAGCGTTATACCGTATTAAAAGTTTTATTCAAAACATAAAAAGTTTGCACTTACAAACTGGCAAAAATAAAACAGCAGATTCAAAAGTTGTAGAGCCGGCCGGCTACAAACGAACAGACACTCCCGTCCTTCTTTGCGTGGTGACGTCAGCACGTATTACCCTCAGACGCGTTTCATTATAGTTAACATTATCAATGAGGAGCGGGCAGCGTGGGTGTGATGGGATTTCTTGTAGAAACCCTGCTGTGGTGCAACTCTTATTTTGCAGAGATATGCAAACTAGAATGTTTCCAAATATGGAGATTGGCTGGTATTTGTAATTTCTCCCAACTATATGACCAAAATGTGTTGAAATCCTTCATGGACCTCCAAACAGAATTTAATCTACCCAGACACCAATTCTATAAATACCTCCAATTAAGACATGATCTCCAAGCCCAGGGCCGTGTATCTACACTAAAACGCTCTGGTCACTCTCTGATAAGTGACATTTTCTATGGACAGGAGAAAAAGGGCCTGATATCTCACATCTACTCAAGCTTATTGGCATCAATACAGGACCCTGCAGCCCTATTATGTAGAAGGGGCTGGACAGAGGACCTGGGGGAGATACGTGACAAAACATGGGAATTATGCTGGCCAATCACATCAGTCTCACAATCGCATAGGCTATCTCAGTTATTCTTGTTACATAGGGCTTACCGTACGTCCATTCAATTGCAACGACGGGGAAGGAGGGATTCTCCTCTGTGCCCCAAATGCAATAGGGAGGAGGGATCTCTAATCCATTTAATCTGGCGCTGCCCCAAACTACACCACTACTGGACTGAAATAACTAATGCTATCTCCACAGTCTACCAGGTTAGGGACCCTTTGGACCCCATGGTCTGTGTATTAGGAGCTATTGATGAAGAAATATATCCCTCACCCTCCAATGTAGCAGTGATCAGATTATTATCTCTAGCTAGAAAGCTAGTGGCCAGATTCTGTCTCTCCCCACACTCTCCCACAAAAAAACAATGGGTGGAACAGGTTAATTACATCCTTGTCAGGGAGCACCTAACATGATATCAGCATAGGAATGCAACTCACAAATGTTAAGCTATTTGGATAGCCTGGTTGGAAACTCCTGGGCTAGTACCTCCGCAACTGGTTTTGCATCGGCTGCTACATTTATGAAAAATAATGGTCAGGCGTAAAGCTGACTCAAACCCTTTGGAAGAACATATGCATGGAATCTGCTGCTGTTCAACCTTATCCTGTACACTCAACCTCTAAACTCATTATATGACAGAAGAGGGGGAAATACCACGAGAGCAGGTAGATTATGAGCACTCATGTTTTCTGGTTGGCCTGTTGGCCCTCAGTTTTGCTGTGTAGAGGGGGGGTGTAACCTTACCCACTTGGCACAGATTCAGTTTCCTTTCTCTAAAAGATATGTCATTGTACTTTATGTTGTGTCATGGTTTCACTTTATTGATTTACATTTTGCATAACCGTTGGATATGTGAACTGCTTATTATTTCTTTTTTGCCTTTTTTATGCAACATGTAATTTACCATGAATGACACAATAAACTTTTTTTCGGATTAAAAAAAAAAAAAGAGAGAGGTGACGGTGACTCAGAGACCTCCGATTCTGGTGATATCTAGCACCCCCCCTGATGATAAATCTGCTAAGCAGATTCAGAAACATCTCTTTACAGCATAGTATAACTATCTATATTTGCTTGTTACAGCTCGTATGTCATTTTTATACATCTCTTCTTGCATTGTTCACCATTAAAATTATTTACATTCCTAAGTTGTGGTTCCGTAATGTTTATGCTTTCCTGCCAATTCTGTATGCATCTTGTATTAGCTCCTCTGCAGACATCTCTAAGCCCGCTCACACTGACAAATGGTTAAAATTACTTCTATAAACGCTAAAGGCCTTAATACACCCTATAATTGCTCTGTCCTATGTATTCCCACAGATATCCTATGCATCCAAGAGACACATTTCAAACACTCTAAACCACCAACATGCAAACATAAGGATTTTACACAATACTTTTTTACGAACGCTGAAACTAATGCTGCGTACACACGACCAGACTTTCTGGCAGACTAGGTCCGAAGGGATTCATTTGTCGGACAATTAGATCGTGTGTGGGCTAATCCATAAAAAAAAATTAGACGGACCTAGAAATAAAACATGTTTCAAATCTATCCGACGGACTCAATTCCGACGGACTAAAATCTGGAAAATCGTTCGTCTATGTGCTGGCCTGACAGACCAAACATGACGCAAGGGAAGCTATTGGCTACCGGCTATTGAACTTCCTTTTTTAGTCCCGTTTACGTCATCACGTTCAAAACAAACAGACTTTCAAATGAACTTAGTCCGTTCGTGTGTGACCAAGTCCATTCGTTCGAAAAGTCAGTCGGAACTCCGCCGAAAGTCCGTCGGGAAGACCGTCGGACCTAGTTTTCTGGAAAGTCTGGTTGTGTGTACGCGGCATAAGTCTAAACGTGTCATGATAGTCATCAAACACACCTTGCAGTTCCAAATCCATTCCTCCTACTCAGACCCCGCTGGTCGCTTCATTCACACCGTTAACAACAACCAAATTACCCTGATTAACCTATACACACTTAGTTAACCACTTCCCGTCCGGCCTATAGCAGATTGACAGCCGGGAAGTGGTTCTGTTATCCTGACTGGACGTCATATGCATCACATGCCTCTCTTGGAGGCTTCTTACCACATGATCAGCTGTGACCAATCACAGCAGATCTTTGTGTGAACCAGGAAGTGCCGGTAAATGGCATTCCTCGGTTTGCGCTGACAGGGAGAGCCGATAAGAGCCAATCGGTGGCTCTCTCTGTCAGGGGGGGGGGGGTCTGGGCTGGTAATCAGCACATTGATTATCAGCACAGCCCCCTCAGTTGTCCCAATCACCTGCCAATCAATCCCCAGGAACACAAACAATAAAGTCTCCCAGTGCCAGCCACAGTGCCAATCAGAGCCCACCACAGTGCCAATCAGTGCCCACTGCAGTGCCAATCAGTGCCCACCGCAGTGCCAATTAGTGACCAGCAGTAACACCTGTCAGTGATCTATCAGTGCCTTATCATCAGTGCTGCCCATCGGTGTCACCTGTCAGTGCCGCCTGTCAGTGATACAAATTTAGTCTGGTTACAGTGTTGCATGACCAAGCAATTGTCATTCAAAGTGCAACAGCGCTGAAAGCTGAAAATTGTCCTGGGCAGGAATGACCGAAAGTGCCTGGTATTGAAGTGGTTAAACATTACGCCCAAGGTCACACTATAATTTGTGGGGATTTTAATGACATCCCGAACCCTTCTTTAGACTCCTCCAATAAGGCCCGCAGGCGTACAGCCACCTTATCCTCCTTTATCACCTAACAAACCAGCTGTACCGTTGATCACAAAATGCATTGAAGCTGCGCCCTCACCTATGCTGATGTCATTTCCGGTGCAGCTGGTTCCATTTTTTGCTGTGGTGGAACACACGCTGAGACATGGGGAAACGGTGTATCTGTTGCTGTACATGTTGGTTCTAGCACATTAACGCCTTATAATGTAAGGGAGCACTTTACCATTACTGGCACCTGGTTTATATTGAAGCATATTGCGCTATGTGAATTTTTTTACTTTAACCAAGTATCCTTGTCCTATGAACACAAGGATACATCAAGAGATGCATTTTACCTTCCAAAGGATCTGAGCATATGAAGGCTCCAAAAATGTAGCCATCTAGTGAGTCTTTATTTCTCCCACATGAGTGAAGGTGAAGCAAGGCTAATTAACAGTACCTGTCATCACACAGATTTTTTCTTTGTTGCTTGGTTCCCTTTTGAGGACTTTTCTTCATATTATTTTGTATTTGTGTGGTTATTTATTATGCACTAAATAACTAAGTTATATTTATATTTGGGTTAGCGCAAACTTTTTATATTTTCAATTGGTCTATTGGTCAATTCAATTGTGAATTGGTATTTATTCACTTGTAAAAGGGGCAGCTCTAATCACTACTCACTATTTTTATTGTTTGGCGCCACTTCTTGTTTAATTTAAAAATCACACTCCTTTATTACCAACACTAACCTTTTTGATGTCTGGAGATGTCTGAATGGGAGTGGAAGGGACTATACTTTCTTCTCTAAATCTCAACAATCATATTCAAGAATTGACATGAAAAATCCAAGGAAAATCCAAGCTCTACTTACCGACTAGCTTGTGACCAACCAAATGAACCTGTCTAACATGATGCGTTAAAAACAGGGGTTTAGTCTGCACACATTTGCAAATGCATGTGCAAGCTACAGGCCCCAGCAAGGCACCCTGTTACCTGTAGTTCCTATCTCTGACTAATGAGGGACTCCACAATGAAAGCACATGCATTCTGATGGGATAGATGGAGGGCAGATGGACTGGAGGGAGCCCACCCCTTCTTAAAGCTACAGGGACACACTGAACACCCAGCATATAGTACCATGGCTGCAAAGGGTGCGTTGCCTGACCTACACAACAAGCCTACAAAAAGTGAGCCACTGCCCCCATCTAGAACTGGCCTTACAGCCAGGAGCATTGGAGGGCAAAAAAATGACAAAAAACATCCATGGAAAAATCCAAGCTCCACTTACCGACCAGCTTGCGACCAACCAAATGAACCTGTCTAACAGTATGCGTTTAAAACAGGGCTTGGATTTTTCTTTGGTTATTTTTTGTTATTTTTTTTTACTCTTTCCCTAAAGAAACTCTGGAAGCCCTTATCGTAGCAATACCCAAACCAGGGAAACCCCGCCTCGAACCCCGCAAACTTTAGACCTATCTCACTAAGCAATGGCGATATTAAAATCAATGCCAAATTACAATCTTGTGTTCCTTCTCTAATACACCCAGACCAAGTAGGGTTCATAAACAGGCTCCAGGCAACAGATATAACCAGGGGATTTATTGACTTGATTCAATGGGCAGAATACCATTGGATGTCTTCTCTGCTCCTATCTTTGGACGTGGAGAAGGCATTCAACAGGGTGCATTGGGGATATCTCAGACAGTTTCTACTAAAGTTTGGTCTCACTGGCCCCTTCGGACAAGCTATTCCAGCATTATACTCCAACCCCAGTGCCAGGGTTTGGGTCTCTGGTATGTATCCATTTAAAACCACCAACGGCACCAGACAGGGCTGTCCTCTGTCCCTTCTCATCTTTACCCTTGTAATTGAACCACTGTCAGAATCTATCCGGGCTTGTGCAACAATTAAAGACCTAATGGTTGGTAAAGAAGAACACAACATTGGCTTATTTGCAGATGATATTTTCCTTGCCTTAACCAACCTCCTCTCTTCTATTCCCACCCTCCAAAATGTTTTAAAGAGTTTGGATCAATATCTTTGTACAAAGCGAATGACTCCAAATCGTTCATGCTGCCATTACATCTTTCTGCACCCTCACAAAAACAAATCTTGCTTGTTTCCTCCTTCTCCTGGGCGCACTCTTACCAAATAACATACTTGGGTATTAAATTGACCTCCCCGGGTAACAATATCTTTCGGACCAACTATACTCTTTTACTTAACAAAATCTCAGAACTTTCTAAAAGCTTATCTAAAGCCACAGCATCATGGGTCGGGAAAATCGCCCTGGCCAAAATGTTCATTCTTCCGCATCTGCTCTACTTTTTTGGGACGATCCCTTTTCCCATACTGGCTGCTCATCTTAAGACTTTGCAAAAACTGATGAATTCCTTCATATGAAATAGTAAAAGAGCAAGAGTATGCAGAGTCCATGTACACTCTTGCTTCCCATGCGGGACTGGGTGCTCCTGATTTTGCCAAATATCACACGGCCACTATCTTAGACCAAACAACATTTTGGTGGTCTCCTCCCAAGAGATGGATCCAAATCGAGCAGCAAGCTCTCGCTCAAGACCTCCAGGCACTGCTTCCACGCTTACTCACAAAATCTCCAGACCTTTCTTGGGTACGGCTTACACCACCCTCAAAACTTTTCTCTCTGTCCTAAAGCTCTCAGGCAACAGCCAAAATGGTGATTGACTTATACAGCCCACTCTCATTGCTACCTTTGATAATCCCGGACCTAGACACATCCTTGTGGAAAAATTTAGGTCTCGACTTAGTGAATCAGATGTTTGACCAACAGAGATTGCTCTTTTTCCAGGACCTCACCAAACATCCCTCATAGAGACTTTTACAAATATCTTCAAATCCCTCCTCTACTATAAACTTTAAACAAAAGAGAAGATACTTTACTGAAAACAATATAATCAGTATTTATTACTGAAAATCTTCCCAAAAAAGGGATCTCCCTAATGTACACAGCCTTGTGCAGGAAAACACTCCCTGACAAATTACCTGCCATAACTTCATGGGAACGAGACCTAGGGGCAATATTTACAACCCAGCAATGGCAACAAGCACTTCAAAGACCTACGAGAATGTCCAAATGCATATCACATTGGGAAACTATACAAAAAATATTTCATAGGTGGTACCTTACACCGCAAACACTAGCTAACCGGTCACTAGGTGCCCACTCCCCATTATGCTGGAGAAAGTGTGGAAGTGTGGGATCTATCAGTCACATTTGGTGGTACTGTCAGAAGATTGCAGCTTTCTGGAAAGAGGTTTTTTCATCTCCTTCACATCTGGGGTTACCTGCCCGACGACACCTGAAACAGCGCTCTTTGGCATTGGATTGGATGGATGACCACACAAACTTCAAACTTTTATCACCCATGTCCTAATTGCAGCCAGAAGATCCCTGGCTAACGCCTGGAGATCAGATTGTACCCCATCTATCACTACAGTTGTAAACTTCTTAAACACACATGCCAACAAATGTTTGCATGCCTCCAGAACAAGGACTCTGCATTTAAAAAAAAATGGGCATGCTGGATCAAAGACAGCAGGAGAACAAACAGGCTGTCAGGTCACCTGAAACCAGGTGACAGATGCACTCCATAGGAGTCGGAAGTGCACCGCTAGGTAGTGGACCTTAGGACTGACTGCTGCGGATTGTACCCAGGGAGATTCAGGACAAAGGTCTACTGGATCCCTACTGGATCCCTAACACAGATCCCAGTGGGAGCTAGAGCATAGATTCCCCAGGGCGTGGAGTCTAAGAGCCAGCAGGTGTTCGCCAGAGCCTCCAGTGGTGAGGATGGACTTCGCTGCAGTCTGGCTCCAGGTCGCGGCCCCTAGGGTCTCACAGCTCACGCTCTCAGTAGACTACAGGAGAAGGAAGCAGCAGCCTTGAACGACGAGTATAGTAAGGGGATAAGGCAGAGGTCAGGGCAACTAGCAGACAGGAACAACAGAGTACATGCCAAAGGTTCAGGGTCACAGGCAGACAGGGATGGTCGGGGACATGCCAAAAGGTCAAGGTCACAAACAGACAGGAATCGCTGAGAACACGCCAAGGTCGGTAACAGAGACAAACGTAACGCACACGGCAAGCAGGAAACAGGAAGCCGAAAACACAATGGATACACAATGGTTGATCAGCACCACTGGCTTGCAGTGCACAGGATAATATAGGGTTCCCTGATAGGGCTGGGGTGGAGCCATTCTTAGAGGAGAGGTAAGCAAACAGGGGAAGATTACTGCATAACCATGACACAGGCCTTGAATAAAACACTCTAAGCTCCAAATTTGACCCCTCTTTAGATGGGGATATTCATCCCCCGCTCTTTTTTTTCCTCTCAATGGGATTCCATTGTTTGATGTTGTTTAAGATGCAGAATGGTATAGATATGTCACAGTACTGATAATGCATGAAGGTATTACTCGATTGCTAACCTCCTATATCCTCAATATGTTCTTTATTTCCTCTTAGCCTCCTTTCCTACCACACCACCAATACTCCTTTGTTCTCTTCATTTCCCAGTTCTTCTTCTACAATTACTTCATAGATTGTTTGTTTAATTCCTCCCTTTGCTAGATCCAATATCCCATTGGTGACCAATGTAATTAAGTGTACTGAGTTATGCAATTCTTGCTGTTCACTATGCTAAAACTTTTTCAATAAAGAACAAGATTTAAAAAAAAAATGATATATATATATATATATATATACTATATTTATATATATATATATATATATATATATATATATATATATATATATATTAAATATATATATATTTAGTTATTAGGTGAAGACTGAATAGGCTTACCTGAAGAGATTAGTTGCCTGCACATGATTAGATGGTTGATGTCAGCACAATCTATGATGAGTTCAATCATCATGTGCAGCAAAAATCTTTTTTTTTTTTTTTTTCTTCCTTGCAAATGATCAAGTGTTTTTAAAAATCTGCTTTAGGATGTCTATTTCTGTCTCCAGTCCTGAAAGTTAAGCCTGCCATACACTGATTGCAATTCTACTGGTTCAGCAGGGACCAGCCAAACTTCGATCAGTATGCAGCCATCCCTGCTCAACAGAACTAGGTAATTTGATGGACTTCAATCAAAGGGTCATGCTGGAAAATGGCTGCTTCCACTGACCTGAATATTCTGACAATGGAAGTTCCCTCTGTCAAAATACAATGTTCTCATGGGGTAGGGTATATTCCTGTATCCACCTCATGTGTGTGGATATGGGAATCTATTCAACTTTTTTCATTCAGACCACTAGCTGAATAAACATAATTAACTGTCTAAGGCCAGCTGTACACATTAGTGTCACACAGCAAAGCCAGTCTGGTGCAGTTAAGCAACAGCACTAGATTGCCTTACTGGGCCTGGGCTACACTTTTTACACTAAACTACACGTTCCCTCCCTCTCCCAGTGTGCTGTACATAGGATAACAAGAGACGGAAATTAAGTCAAATTCTGGTATTTATTGATGTTGCATTAAAATACATTTTAATGTTTTTTTAATTAGTACATCGTGGCATTCATTGTTTTTTTTAGCGTTGATATGTTGAGTATATGTTACTGCTGTTTGTTAAATCGAGGCTAAACTGTTTATTTGTTGGTAAGAAGCATAAAGCATATGCATATACTATATTTCTTTATTCACACTTTATAATATTTATAATTTCATAATTCTTTGTCAACTTCTAACATTTTACCATCTACAATCTCAGTACTTACACTTGCTATTTTTTTTTTATTTATATATATATATATATATATATATATATATATATATATTATTTTTTTTAATAGTAATCCTTTTCCATGCTGTCTCCCAGCAGAATACTAAATCTTAAAATGGCTTAATCCTCACTTTAAAATCACCTTTGCAATTAACTCTTTAATATCTAAGTAAAATTGCTAAGAACAACACTAGCAAGCAAATATAAATTGGTGCCACCGTACTGCAAAATAAGAATTGCAGAAAAATAATGTGTTGATATACAAATGCAGTAATTCTTCACAATCACTTGGCAAGTTATTACTCTTTCTGATTAGCTGAAGTAACAGTTGCTAAATCCAAGGAATGCATTTGTTGTACAAATTACACTCAGAGGGAGAAAATCTTTTAGGATTAAAAATGACTTTATAAGCTGTCAAAAAGAATAATGTGAAGTGTTACTATAGGATATGTACATTTGGCATTTCACCAGCTTATATTGACCCTTGCACTATGTATGTCGAGCTAGGAGGGAATAACAGATTTACCTCTATGGGGATTAACATGTTAAGAGAGGCTTACCGTCTGCAAAAATAATGGTTGAACTATATATTTCAGATGTTTAAAATGTTTGTTCAGCCATAAGTTTTATTTTAAAGTTTTGGATTGATTTGGAAATGGTTAGATTGTCTGTCAGATTTTTTTTAGAGCTCATCGTACATACAAGATACAATAATGCAAAAAGATATCTTCTGTTTACAAAGCTATATAAAAATAGAAGCACACTACACATAAGTGTAAGAAGGAAAAAAAACAAAAAAAAACTAAAAACCATAGGAAAATATTCATCATATTTCTGCAAAAAGCAGAATAACACAATTAAAATACAATGGAAAGACTCGGAAAATGTTATCCATAGCAACACAACAAAAATTTGAGCAACCACAATACATAAAGATATCACGGAACAGGTATTTTATCAGACTTACCTTAGGCCCAGATTTACTGCTACAGGGCGGCTCGTGTTGGGCAGAATCACATATATATATATATATATATATATATATATATATATATATATATATAGTATCTCACATTAAATTTTTCTAAATATTTTATTATATCTTTTCATGTGACAACACTGAGGAAATTACAATTTGCTACAATGTAAAGTAGTGAGTGTACAGCTTGTATAACAGTGTAAATTTGCTGTCCCCTCAGAATAACTAAACACACAGCCATTAATGTCTAAACCCTGGCAACAAAAGTGAGTACACCCCTAAGTGAAAATGTTCAAATTGGGCCCAATATTTCAATATTTTATGTGGCCACCATTATTTTCCAGGACTGCCTTAACCCTCTTGGGCATGGAGTTCACCAGAGCTTCACAGGTTGCCACTGGAGTCCTCTTCCACTCCTCCATGATGACATCACAGATCTGGTGGATGTTAGAGACCTTGCGCTCCTCCACCTTCCGTTTGAGGATGCCCCACAGATGCTCAATATGGTTTAGGTCTGGAGACATGCTTGGCCAGTCTATCACCTTTACCCTCAGCTTCTTTAGCAAGGCAATGGTCCTCTTGGAGGTGTGTTTGGGGTTGTTATGTTGGAATACTGCCCTGCGGCCCAGTATCCGAAGGGAGGGGATCATGCTATGCTTCTATATGTCACAGTACATGTTGGCATTCATGGTTCCCTCAATGAACTGTAGCTCCCCAGTGCCAGCAGCACTCATGCAGCCCCAGACCAAGACAATTCCACCACCATGCTTGACTGTAGGCAAGACTCACTTGTCTTTGTACTCCTCACCTGGTTGCCGCCACATACGCTTGACACCATCTGAACCAAATAAGTTTATCTTGGTCTCATCAGACCATAGGACATGGTTCCAGTAATCCATGTACATAGTCTGCTTGCCTTTAGCAAACTGTTTGCGGGCTTTCATGTGCACCATTTTTAGAAGAGGCTTCCTTCTGGGACGACAGCCATGCAGACCAAATTGATGAAGTGTGCGGCGTATGATCTGAGCACTGACAGGCTGACCCCCCCCCCCCCCCCCCCTTTCAACCTCTGCAACAATGCTGGCAGCACTCATACGTCTATTTCCCAAAGACAACTTCTGGATATGACTCTGAGCATGTGCACTCAACTTCTTCCATGGCGAGGCCTGTTCTGAGTGGAACCTGTCATGTTGAACCGCTGTATGGTCTTGGCCACCATGCTGCAGCTCAGTTTTAGGGTCTTGGCAATCTTCTTATAACCTAGGCCATCTTTATTTAGGACAACAATTTTTTTTTCTATTTCAGATCCTCAGAGAGTTCTTTGCCATGAGGTGCCATGTTGAACTTCCAGTGATCAGTATGAGAGAGTGAGAGCGATAACACCAAATTTAACACACCTGCTCCCCATTTACACCTGATACCTTGTTACACGAACGAGTCACATGACACTGGGAAGGGAAAATGACTAATTGGGCATTGGACATTTTCACTTAGGGGTGTACTTACTTATGTTGCCAGCAGTTTAGACATTCATGGCTGTGTGTCGAGTTATTTTGAGGGGACAGCAAATTTACACTGTTATGCAAGTTGCAAATGGCGCAGTGCATTGTGGACCGTTCGCATCACACAAATTTGATGAGAATGGCCCTCAGAGTTCTGAACTCGACAAGCAGCGGACGAATGGTTCAATTCAATTCCATCCCTAGTGGCTACCATTCACAGCTGCACAAGATTCTGAGTGCTCCAGGTTTAGTACATCTCCCACTATGTGATCACTAATACTATCAAAAGTGACCTTTGCCATTCCTTATGCTTACACATCTGACAGCTCAAATATGTAGATTCGGGGAAAGTTTATTTTTTTTTTTTATGGCACAGCTCACTCACGCCTGCTGCAACCAGACAATGTTGTGTGTGTGTAAATGGCACAAACCTGTTTGCTGCGCTTTGCATGGCTATTCCTTGCTTGGCCCAGGTTCTAAACCTGCAGTACCTTCTGTCAAAATACCCCTTTCAAGATCTGCTGGGAAAAGTAGTTAGCAGATGAGTAAACTCTTTGTAAGGATCAACCGTACCACCTGAGATCAATAGTTGGAGAATAAAGTCTGCCTCCCCAAAATGACATCATCCCTCTTCCTGATTGCATGGAATTATTATCTACAATAAGCACAGTATAATTTAATAACTGTATTTTTTTTGTGTGTTATTGATAAAGTTGATATCAAATAGAGAATATGAAATAACATGTCACAAAAGACCAAAGAAAAGCTTGCAAAGACACATTTAAACATTTTCAGTATAATGGACTTGCAATAAAACTCATGATTGCTGAATGACTAAAATAATTTTAACATCTTCAATAGACCAGTGTTGTTCAATGTTTTATAGATTTTTGGATGCAGCAAAGTAATACTGTACAGGCTAATAAAGGACAGTCATCTCTTCACAGAACTTTTCAGTTTCAATGTTAATATTTATTGTATATCCATGACCTCTGCGACCTCCTTGGTGTCCCCTATTCTTTGATCTCCTTAGTTGAATTTTCTAGTAGAAATTTCTATCATGATTCCCTGAATGTGTGTTTTCTCAAATGAACACATTCGCCAAGGGGTTTTTCCTTCTCCTCACAAGGAAAAATCTGTCCTTATTTCTCCTGCATCTCCCTGGACGGTCAGTAGACAAACTATCATCTGTCATTCATTTTTTCCACTTATTGGGATATTGTACATCCACATGCCTTTTTAAGACATGAGACATACTGGACAATAATTCATTTTATTGTTTCCTTTAACCACTTCCCGACCGCCCCATGTATATATACGTCAACAGAATGGCACGTACAGGCAGAATCACGTACCTGTACGTGACATTCTTCAGGCGGTTGGGGGGTCCGATCGGACCCCCCTCCGCCGGCGGGGACGGTCGGGATCGTGTCAGGAGCGATCCGGGACGAGGGGACGGCCAGTGGTTTCTGGCCACCCCCTCGCAATCGCTCCTGGCCAATGAAAAGCTTCCCCTTCCTGTCTATTGTATAGACAGGAAGGCGGAAGTGATGTCACGCTCGGTGCGCCGGTCTATGTGACCGGAGACGCCGAGCGGTGAACATGTAAAGGTTAGTGCACAACAGTACACTGACACCAGTACAGTTAGGCACATATTCCACCCCCCTGTCACCCCCTGATCACCCCCCAGATCACCCCCTCCCCCCCAGTCACAGTGTCACTAATTGCAGTGATCATTTTTTTTACTGATCACTGCATTTAGTGTCAGTGTGACTGTAATAACTGTCAGGGCAGTTAGTTTTAGGTCAAGGTAGCCCCCTACCCCCCCCTAATAAAGGTTTAACCCCTTGATTGCCCCCCAGGTAACCCTTTCACCCCCTTTTGCCAGTGTCACTAAGCGATCATTTTTCTGATCGCTGTATTAGTGTCACTGCTGTCGCTAGGTAACCATTTTTTTTTTTTTTAGGTAACCGCCATGTTTATATAGGTTCATAAATAGGTTTATAGGTCAGGTACCCCCATATTACAACCTAAATAAAGGTTTTAACCCCCTGATTGCCCCTAGAGTTAACCCTTTCACCAGTGATCACTGTATAACTGTCACTGGTGACGCTGGTTAGCCAGTTAGTTATTTCGTTATTTAGGTTCCCCGTCAGGTTTTTATATAGCGTCAGGTACCCCCATATATTACCTAATAAAGGTTTAACCCCCTGATTGCCCCTAGTTAACCCTTTCACCCCCTTTTGCCAGTGTCACTAAGCGATCGTTTTTCTGATCGCTGCATTAGTGTCGCTAGGTAACCAGTTTTTTTTTTGTATTACTGTTACGGGTGACGCTGGTTAGTTAGCTTGTTTTTTATACTGTCAGGGCACCCGCCATTTATTACCCAATAACGGTTTAACCCCCTGATCGCCCGGCGGGTGATATCAATTAGGTTTTAGGGTCAAATAAGGTCTGCGTCGCCCCAGGTTAGTGCCAGTACCGCAAACACCCACGCACAAAGCATACACCTCCCTTAGTGGCACAGTATCTGAACAGATCAATATCTGATCTGATCAGATCTATACTAGCGTCCCAGCAGTTTAGGGTTCCAAAAAAAAAACGCATTGTTAGCGGGATCAGCCCAGATACCTGCTAGCACCTGCGTTTTCCCCCCTCCGCCCAGCCCAGCCCACCCAAGTGCAGTATCAATCGATCACTGTCACTTACAAAACACTAAGCACACATAACTGCAGCGTTCGCAGAGTCAGGCCTGATCCCTGCGATCGCTAACAGTTTTTTTGTGGTAGCGTTTTGATTCAGTCGCTTCAGTCAGGAGATTTTTTACCTGTGAATCTCAAAAAAAAAAAAAAAAAAAATAGTTGTCGTTTTATTGTTCTCTCTCTCACTCTATTCTCTCTCTATTGTTGCTCTTTTTTTACTCCATTCTATTCTGCAATGTTTTATTATTTTTTATCATGTTTTATCATGCTTGCTTTTCAGGTATGTAATTTTGTTTACTGTGTTTTAGTGTTAAGCATTTTTTTGTTTTCAGGTGCGCCATTCAGTTGCAACGCGGATTTATTTATCTTGACAGCAACAGCGTTTGCTCCCACGATACATAAAGACGCGACTCCAACGCTGTAGGAGGTGATTTCACCACCACAGTTAAAAAAAAGAGCATATATGCCGAAGCATGGGGGCAGCAGGGGGGGGAGGAGCGATTGGCTCCTAATGCCACGTACATACGGTCGAAATTCCGACCGTGTGTACACGGCATAACTTTTGCGGGAGGATGCCCCCATGCATCGGCATATATAAATGGTGCATGTATGCCCATCATTAGAAGTGGGTGGATGAAGGGAGGTATTCTAATGGTGGACATACCCACCAATCAATCTCTTTTTTTCGTTCAGCCAAGAGGCTGCATGAAAAAAAAAAAAGATTACAATATATGTCCAGTATGTTGCTGGACTTTGAATGGTTATACCAGAATGATGCCTGCAGGTTTAGGTATCATCTTGGTATCATTCTTTTCAGCCAGTGATCGGCTTTCATGTAAAAGCAATTCTAGCGGGTAATTAGCCTCTAGACTGCTTTTACAAGCAGTGGGAGGGAATGTCCCCCCTCCCGGATATAAACCGCGCCATTGGGAAATTGGGAAAGCATTTTATCACACCAATCTTGGTGTGGTCAGATGCTTTGAGGGCAGAGGAAAGATCTAGGGTCTAATAGACCCCAATTTTTTCAAAAAAAGAGTACCTGTCACTGCCTATTGCTATCATAGGGGATATTTACATTCCCTGAGATAACAATAAAAATCATAACAAAGAAAAAAAAAATGGAAGGAACAGTTTAAAAATAAAATAAAAAAGCTAAATAAATAAAAAAAAAAAAAAAATAAAAATAAAAAAAAAGCACCCCTGCCCCCCCTTCTCTTGCGCAAAGGCGTACACAAGCGTTGGTCTGGCGTCATATGTAAACAGCAATTGCACCATGCATGTGAGGTATCACCGCGAAGGTCAGATCGAGGGCAGTAATTTTAGCAGTAGACCTCCTCCGTGAATCTGTGGTATCATGTAAAGGCTTTTAAAGGCTTTTAAAAATGTATGTAGTTTGTCGCCACTGCGTGTTTGTGCGCAATTTTAAAGCATGTCGTGTTTGGTATCCATGTACTCGGCCTAAGATCATATTTTTTATTTCATCAAAAATTTGAGCAATATAGTGTGTTTTAGTGCATTAAAATAAAAAAAGTGTATTTTTTCCACAAAAAATGCGTTTGAAAAATCGCTGCGCAAATACTGTGTGGAAAAAAAAAATGCAACACCCACCATTTTAATGTGTAGGGCCTTTGCTTTAACATTATATATAGTGTTTGGGGGTTCAACGTAATTTTCTTGCAAAAAAAAAATATGTTTTCATGTAAACAAAAAGTGTCAGAAAGGGCTTTGTCTACAAGTGGTTAGAAGAGTGGGTGACGTGTGACATAGGCTTCTAAATGTTGTGCATAAAATGCCAGGACAGTTCAAACCCCCCCCAAAATGACCCCATTTTGGAAAGTAGACACCCCAAGCTATTTGATGAGAGCAATGTTGAGCCCATTAAATATTTTTTTTTTTTGTCCCAAGAGATTGAATAATGAAAAAAAAAAAATATATATTTTTTTTTACAAAAAGTTGTCACTAAATGATATATTGCTCAAACATGTCATGGGCATATGTAGAAATACACCCCAAAATACATTCTGTTGCTTCTCCTGAGTACGGGGATACCACATGTGTGGGACTTTTTGGGAGCCTAGCTGCGTACGGAACCCCAAAAACCAATCACTGCCTTCAGGCTTTCTAAGGGTGTAATTTTTTTATTTCACTTCTCACTGCCAATCACAGTTTCGGAGGCCATGGAATGCCCAGATGGCATAAAACCCCCCAAAATGACCCCATTTTGGAAAGTAGACACCCCAAGCTATTTGCTGAGAGGTATTGTGAGTATTTTGCAGATGTCGCTTTTTGTCACAAAGTTTTGAAAATTGAAAAAAAAAAAAAAAAATTTTTTTTCTTTACTTTCTTCATTTTCAAAAACAAATGAGAGCTGTAAAATACTCACCATGCCTCTCAACAAATAGCTTGGGGTGTCTACTTTCCAAAATGGGGTCATTTGGGGGGGTTTTGTGCTATTTTGGCATTTTATGGCCTTCGAAACTGTGATAGGTAGTGAGGAGTGAAATCAAAAATTTGCACCCTTAGAAATCCTGAAGGCGGTGCTTGGGTTTCGGGGCCCCGTACGCGGCTAGGCTCCCAAAAAGTCCCACACATGTGGTATCCCCATACTCAGGAGAAGCAGCAAAATGTATTTTGGGGCGCAATTCCACATATAACTATGGCATGTGTGAGCAATATATCATTTAGTGACAACTTTTTGAAAAAAAAAAAAATCTTTTTTATTTTTGTCTTTATTCAATCACTTGGGACTAAAAAAAAAAATATTCAATGGGCTCAACATGCCTCTCAGCAAATAGCTTGGGGTGTCTACTTTCCAAAATGGGGTCATTTGGGGGGGTTTTGTACTTCTCTGCCATTTTAGCACCTCAAGAAATGAAATAGGCAGTCATAAATTAAAAGCGGTGTAAATTCCAGAAAATGTACTCTAGTTTGTAGACGCTATAACTTTTGCGCAAACCAATAAATATACGCTTATTGGCATTTTTTTTACTAAAGACATGTGGCTGAATACATTTTGGCCCAAATGTTTGACTAAAATTGAGTTTATTAGATTTTTTTTATAACAAAAAGTAGAAAATCTCTTTTTTTTTCAAAATTTTCGCTCTTTTTCCGTTTATATCGCAAAAAATAAAAATCACAGAGGCAATCAAATACCATCAAAAGAAAGCTCTATTTGTGGGAAGAAAAGGACGCAAATTTCGTTTGGTTACAAAATTGCATGACCGCGCAATTACCAGTTAAAGTAGTGCAGTGCGAAATTGAAAAAAGACCTCTGGTCCTTTGGCTGCCAAATGGTCCGGGGCTGAAGTGGTTAACACTTCTTTTCCCAAAACTCATATGTGGATTTCTAACCCTCTTTTCTCTGCAGTGGAGTCTGCCCTTACATGCACATTATTACTGGTTCTTAAAAATCACACCTTTCTTACTCAGTCTAGCAGGTTTCAATATTGCCATCACAGCCCTGCAATAACTTGGAGAGATCACATATCCAGATTGCTTTCCTACATAAAAAGCATGTCTTTTTGTTATGGAACTCCTTCCTCCTGATATTAAGGGTTATGGGTAATCGCCCTAGCCTCCAGCTAACCAGTACTTGGTTTATATTTTACAGATTAAACTTTTTTGTCCTGGCTTCTTAACCTCTAAGTTAAGGGTTTGGTTGACAGACTGAACCCTTTACCTCAGTAACTGTTTTTGTTAACCAACTTTACTGTTGTTCTAAGCTATTTCCTGTTGGTAAATTGTTAATACACTTTTTTTCTCTCCTTTTTTGTTTTGCCAGTGTCAAAAACTCCTTAAAGTGGCAGCATAACCCACATGTTTAAGACTTACTATAATCTTATGACCCTCAATGGTCTTTGAGATATTTCACAGTAAGTAAAACATTTTTTATTATTTTTGGGAAAGAACAGATATTTTCCTAATGCATTATGTTAACCCAACTGGTGATTTTCTGCTGTGCTTATAGACCTGAGTAGCAGTATATCAGGATACACACAGAGGTGAATTAGTCAGCTAAATGATTCAGAGGAGGGCACCTATTCTTCCTTGTGTGGAGACAGTCCCGCATATACCTACAGTTTAGAGGAGCTGGTAGCAAGTGCAGAGCTAGTGCTGGATTATTTTAACCTCCCTGGCGGTATGATTATGTCTGATTTTTGAATGTCAAAGCGGTACATTGTTTTTGCATGGAAATGTCTTATTTTATATTGTAGGCCTGTAATTCTTAGGAATAACTTACTTAAATCTATCCAAACAAGAGTCTAGTAGACATCCCAGGTATGATAAAGTTTGAAACACAAAATCATAAATTATAATGTAATAAATAACGTTAATCTATTTTAACAAATAATTATAAATTTTATTCAATAATATAATCAAATCAAAAACACAGAATTTTGTCCAAACAAGGGTGCAATATTACTAGTCACTTTAATACTATACACTGCATATTGGTTTAGTTAACATCCCGGGTATGAAACATTTTGAAACATGGGACTGCACAAAGTCTGACGTCACAATCGGGACAATGGAACCTGGTTTCCTTTTGGATTTTATTTCCACTGTCATCTTGCTTCGAGCAGCAAACCACGCACATCCTTGTAGGTGCTGACTTTTCCTCGGTTGGTGGGATGTAGTCCATGAAGTGACGACCAGTCAGGCATTCCAGGTTCACAATGCCAACAGCACGACATCCAGCTCTGTTCACAGCCATTGATGGTGTTTGGTGGTTCACAAAGATACGTTCGGCAACTTTCCAAATGAAGTCAGAATGAATCTCATGCTTGTCACTCTTTTTTTTGAGCAGAATGTAGGCATTCCACAAGCATTGCTCAAGAATATGTCTGAAGATCTTCTTGTAGTACTTCTTTTGCTGTTTTCTCATTGCTGAGTAGAATGTCATTGCTTGGTCAGCTCTGTCAACACCTCCCATGGTGTTATTGTAGTCTTTTACTACTTGTGGTTGCATGGTTTCTTTTCCCACCTTTTGTGCGTAGGGATGAGCCGAACACCCCCGGGTTCGGTTCGAACCAGAACCTTCGAACGGACCGAAAGTTTGCGCGAATTTTCGAACCCTATACGTTATAATGGACGCGAACGTTCGAAATCAAAAGTGCTAATTACAACGGCCAATATGCATGTTAATGTCATAAAACAGGTTTGGGGACCCGGGTCCTGCCCCAGGGGACATATATCAATGCAAAAAGAACTTTTAAAAACTAACGTTTTTTCGGGAGCAGTCATTTTAACCACTTCCCGACCGCCCCCTGTATATATACGTCGGCAGAATGGCACGTACAGGCAGAATCACGTACCTGTACGTGACATTCTTCCGGCGGTTGGGGGGTCCCCCCTCCGCCGGCGGGGACGGTCGGGATGGCTTCAGAAGCGATGCGGGACGAGGTAACGGCCAGTCGTTTCTGGCCACCCCCTCCCGATCGCTCTGGCCAATGGGATTCGTCCGCTTCCTTCCCCTTCCTGTGTAATTGTAAACACAGGCAAGGGGAAGTGATGTCACGCTCCTCGTGTCGGTCTTTCTGACCGGGACGCCGAGCGGAGAAGACATCAAGTAAGTGCACAAACACTACACTGACACCAGGCACACATAGGCACACATTTCACCCCCCTGTCACCCCCTGATCACCCCCCAGATCACCCCCTGCCCCCCCTGTCACAGTGTCACTGATTGCAGTGATCATTTATTTTACTGATCACTGCATTTAGTGTCAGTGTGACTGCAATAACTGTCAGGGCAGTTAGTTTTAGGCCCCTTTAGGTCCAAGGTAGCCCCCTCCCCCCCCCCCCCAATAAAGGTTTAACCCCTTGATTGCCCCCTAGGTAACCCTTTCACCCCCTTTTGCCAGTGTCACTAAGCGATCGTTTTTTTTGATCGCTCTATTAGTGTCACTGGTGCCGCTAGGTAGCCAGTTTTTTTTTAGGTAACCGCCAGGTTTATATAGGATTATAAATAGGTTTATAGGTCAGGTACCCCCATATTACAACCTAAATAAAGGTTTTAACCCCTTGATTGCCCCTAGAGTTAACTCTTTCACCAGTGATCACAGTATAAGTGTCACTGGTGACGCTGGTTAGCCAGTTAGTTATTTAGTTATTTAGGTTCCCCGTCAGGTTTTTATATAGCGTCAGGTACCCCCATATATTACCTAATAAAGGTTTTAACCCCCTGATTGCCCCTAGTTAACCCTTTCACCAGTGATCACCGTATAACTGTTACGGGTGACGCTGGTTAGTTAGCTTGTTTTTTTATACTGTCAGGGCACCCGCCATTTATTACCCAACTATCGGTTTAACCCCCTGATCGCCCGGCGGGTGATATCATTTAGGTGTTAGGGTCAAATAAGGTCTGCGTCGCCCCAGGTTAGTGCCAGTACCGCAAACACCCACGCGCAAAGCATACACCTCCCTTAGTGGTATAGTATCTGAACAGATCAATATCTGATCTGATCAGATCTATACTAGCGTCCCAGCAGTTTAGGGTTCCAAAAAACGCATTGTTAGCGGGATCAGCCCAGATACCTGCTAGCACCTGCGTTTTCCCCCTCCGCCCAGCCCAGCCCAGCCCACCCAAGTGCAGTATCGATCGATCACTGTCACTTCCAAAACACTAAGCACACATAACTGCAGCGTTCGCAGAGTCAGGCCTGATCCCTGCGATCGCTAACAGTTTTTTTGGTAGCGTTTTGATTCATTCGCCAGCAGCCTAGGAGCTTTTTTTCCTGTGAATCTCACTAGTGTACTACTAAATTTAGAGCCCAAAATGGCAAATCGCAAGTACACTAGTGAACAGGCCTACTTGTTTCTGAGTATGTCAGATAGTGAAGAGGAGGTCACTCATCTGTCAGAATCAGGCTCAGAATACGATCCAGTAGACGACAGCGGCTCCATGACAGATAGCTCTGGCGACGAAGGTGTGGTCCCTGCTAAGGTCAGGCGTACCCGATCCCGATCTTCTGATGTTGTTGAGGTGCAGGAACCGCAGGTCTCTCGTATGGAGCAGAGAAGTACTAGCGCCGCTATTCCTTCTGGTGAACTGGCAAGCACCAGCGGCCTAGTACACCCTGGACGTAGTCAAACCAGCACTGCAGTAACACTTGGTGACGTGGCGAGTCCCATAAGTGCAGTTCAAGCTGGCGAGGTGGCAAGCACAAGTAGTGTCCCGCTGCCACCAAGAAGAAGACAAAGGCAGGCCCGTCGATCACATAGTGTCCTTCCTGCAGAATTCGCCAATCCTGATTGGGTGCCCACCACTTCTGCAGAACCCGTACTTCCCCCATTCACTGGCCAACCCGGTATTCAGGTGGAAACAGCTGATTTTAAGCCATCCGATTTTTATTCGCTGTTTTTCACGGAAGATCTCTATAGATCTATTGTGGACCAAAGTAATATATACGCTGGTCAACACATCGCCGCTAATCCCCAAGTGCCTTCCCTTGCCAGAGATTGGAAACCAATTACGGTTTCCGAATTTAAGACCTTTCTGGGCCTTTCCCTCAACATGGGCATACACAAATTCCCGACGCTGAGGTCTTATTGGTCCACCTCACCGCACCACCATATGCCCGTGTTCTCTGCCTCCATGTCCAGGGCACGATACGAACAGATCTTGCGGTTCATGCACTTCAGTGACAATGAACTTTGTCGTCCTCGTGGAGACCCTGAATTTGATCGGCTCTACAAAATTCGGCCCCTCATAAACCACTTCAACCAATGTTTTGCAGCCTTGTTTACGCCCAATCAAGTTGTCTGCGTTGACGAGTCCCTGATTAAGTTTTCTGGCCGCTTGTCTTTCAAACAGTTCCTTCCCAGCAAGCGTGCCAGATACGGGGTCAAGCTCTACAAGCTCTGTGACAGGGCAACAGGCTATACGTGGAGCTTTTCGGTTTATGAGGGAAAAGATAGTCACGTAGAGCCGGAGAACTGTCCAGATTACATAGGGAGCGCTGGCAAGATAGTGTGGAACTTGGTGTCACCCTTATTCGGAAAGGGGTACCACTTGTACGTGGACAATTATTACACGAGCGTGCCACTGTTTAGTCACTTGTTTGATCATCAGATTGGAGCACCGTGCGACCTAATCGCCGGGGCTTTCCCCAGCGGCTTGTAGATTCCCGTCTTAGGCTGGGGGAGAGAGCCTGCTTGAAGTGTAATAACTTGCTCGCTGTGAAGTGGAGGGATAATAGGAATGTTTTCGTTCTTACCTCCCTTCATGCAGACACGACAGTCCAAATTCGTACGGCGGCTGGTGTTGTGACGAAACCCCTCTGTATCCACGAATACAACCTTAATATGGGGGGGGTGGACCTCAACGACCAGTTGTTGGCGCCGTACCTAGTTGTCCGTAAGGCTAGACGCTGGTACAAAAAAGTGTCTATTTATTTATTCCAATTGGCTTTGCTGAATGCTCATGTGCTATACGGAGCTTCAGGCGGGACGTTACCCTTCCTTGAATTCCAGGGAGCGGTTGTCATGGAACTCCTGTATCCAGGCGATTCCACACCTCACCATCCCCTACCAAATACAGTAAGCCGGCTGCATGAGAGGCATTATCCTCATGTCCTCCAGAGTACCCCTACCCAACGAGCCCCCCAAAGAAGATGTCGTGTCTGTAGCAAGCGCGGATTTAGGCGTGACACCCGTTATTATTGTCCACGCTGTCCTGACAATCCTGGTCTCTGCGTTGGTGAATGCTTTGAACGCTACCACGAACTAGTGAGGTATTAGCGTAGGGTACAGCATTTCACAGGCTAGGATACACTTTCACAGGGTCTCAAGAATGCCATCGCATTTTGAGACCCGACCGTTGCAGTTAAAATTATAGTTACAGGGTCTCAAGAATGCCATCGCATTTTGAGACCCGACCGTTACAGTTAAAATTATAGTTATAGTTTAAAAAAAAAGTGTAAAAAATAAAAATAAAAAAAAAAAGTACAAAAAAAAAAAAAAACCCAAAAAAAATATAAAATAAAAAAAACCAAAAATAGTTGTCGTTTTATTGTTCTCTCTCTATTGTTGCTCTTTTTTACTCTATTCTATTCTGCAATGTTTTATTATGTTTTATCATGCTTGCTTTTCAGGTATGTTTTATTGTTAACCATTTTTTTGTTTTCAGGTGCGCCATTCAGTTGCAGCGCGGATTTATTTATCTTGACAGCAACAGCGTTTGCTCCCACGATACATAAAGCCGCGACTCCAACACTGTAGGAGGTGATTTCACCACCACAGTTAAAAAAAAGAGCATATATGCCGAAGCATGGGGGCAGCAGAGGGCGGAGGAGCGATTTTGCTCCTAATGCCACGTACATACGGTCGAAAAAAGTCCGACCATGTGTACGTGGCATAACTTTTTTGCGGGAGGATGCCCCCATGCTTCGGCATATATATATTTTAGGCACCGGTTGCGTTAACAAAATGTTTTATTTTTTACTATGTTTTTTTTTTTGGTATTTGCTTTGCAGGTATGGTATGGTAAGGTCTTACTGTTATACTCTAATGTTACTTTGTTTTAATGTTAACCATTATTTGCTTAGCAGGTACGCCATTCAGTTGCAGCGTGGATTTATTTATCTTGACAGCAACAGCGTTTGCTCCCACGATACATAAAGCCGCGACTCCAACGCTGTAGGAGGTGATTTCACCACCACAGTTAAAAAAAAAGAGCATATATGCCGAAGCATGGGGGCAGCAGAGGGCGGAGGAGCGATTTTGCTCCTAATGCCACGTACATACGGTCGAAAAAAAGTCCGACCATGTGTACGTGGCATAACTTTTTTTGCGGGAGGATGCCCCCATGCTTCGGCATATATAAATGGTGCATGTATGCCCATCATTAGAAGTGGGTGGATGAAGGGAGGTATTCTAATGGTGGGCATACCCACCGCGCCATTGGGAAATTGGGAAAGCATTTTATCACACCGATCTTGGTGTGGTCAGATGCTTTGAGGGCACAGGAAAGATCTAGGGTCTAATAGACCCCAATTTTTTCAAAAAAAGAGTACCTGTCACTGCCTATTGCTATCATAGGGGATATTTACATTCCCTGCGATAACAATAAAAATGACAACTAAGAAAAAAAAAATGGAAGGAACAGTTTAAAAATAAAATAAAAAAGCTAAATAAAAAGAAAAACTAAAAAAAAAAAAAAAAAAAAAAAAAAAAAAAAAAACCCCTGCCCCCCCTTCTTTTGCGCAAAGGCGAACACAAGCGTTGGTCTGGCGTCATATGTAAACAGCAATTGCACCATGCATGTGAGGTATCACCGCGAAGGTCAGATCGAGGGCAGTAATTTTAGCAGTAGACCTCCTCCGTGAATCTAATGTGATAACCTGTAAAGGCTTTTAAAGGCTTTTAAAAATGTATGTAGTTTGTCGCCACTGCGTGTTTGTGCGCAATTTTAAAGCATGTCGTGTTTGGTATCCATGTACTCGGCCTAAGATCATATTTTTTATTTCATCAAAAATTTGAGCAATATAGTGTGTTTAAGTGCATTAAAATAAAAAAAAAGTGTATTTTTTCCACAAAAAATGCGTTTGAAAAATCGCTGCGCAAATACTGTGTGGAAAAAAAAAATGCAACACCCACCATTTTAATCTGTAGGGCCTTTGCTTTAACAATATATATAGTGTTTGGGGGTTCAACGTAATTTTCTTGCAAAAAAAAAATATGTTTTCATGTAAACAAAAAGTGTCAGAAAGGGCTTTATCTTCAAGTGGTTAGAAGAGTGGGTGACGTGTGACATAGGCTTCTAAATGTTGTGCATAAAATGCCAGGACAGTTCAAACCCCCCCCAAATGACCCCATTTTGGAAAGTAGACACCCCAAGCTATTTGCTGAGAGCAATGTTGAGCCCATTAAATATTTTTTTTTTTTGGTCCCAAGAGATTGAATAATGAAAAAAAAAAAAAATAATATTTTTTTTTACAAAAACTTGTCACTAAATGATATATTGCTCAAACATGCCATGGGCATATGTGGAGATACACCCCAAAATACATTCTGTTGCTTCTCCTGAGTACGGGGATACCACATGTGTGGGACTTTTTGGGAGCCTAGCCGCGTACGGGACCCCAAAATCCAAGCACCGCTTTCAGGCTTTCTCAGGGTGTAATTTTTTTATTTCACTCCTCACTGCCAATCACAGTTTCGAAGGCCATGGAATGCCCAGATGGCACAAACCACCCCCAAATGACCCCATTTTGGAAAGTAGACACCCCAAGCTATTTGCTGAGAGGTATGGTGAGTATTTTGCAGATCTCGCTTTTTGTCACAATGTTTTGAAAATTGAAAAAAAAAAAAAAAAAATTTTTTTTCTTTACTTTCTTCATTTTCAAAAACACATGAGAGCTGTAAAATACTCACCATGCCTCTCAACAAATAGCTTGGGGTGTCTACTTTCCAAAATGGGGTCATTTGGGGGGGTTTTGTGCTATTTTGGCATTTTATGGCCTTCGAAACTGTGATAGGTAGTGAGGAGTGAAATCAAAAATTTGCACCCTTAGAAATCCTGAAGGCGGTGCTTGGGTTTCGGGGCCCCGTACGCGGCTAGGCTCCCAAAAAGTCCCACACATGTGGTATCCCCATACTCAGGAGAAGCAGCAAAATGTATTTTGGGGTGCAATTCCACATATAACCATGGCATGTGTGGGCAATATATCATTTAGTGACAACTTTTTGAATAAATTTTTTTTTTTTTTTTTTTTGTCTTTATTCAATCACTTGGGACTAAAAAAAAAAATATTCAACGGGCTCAACATGCCTCTCAGCAAATAGCTTGGGGTGTCTACTTTCCAAAATGGGGTCATTTGGGGGGGTTTTGTGCCATCTTGGCATTTTATGGTCTTCAAAACTGTGATAGGTAGTGATAGGTAGTGAGGAGTGAAATCAAAAATTTATGCCCTTAGAAATCCTGAAAGCGGTGCTTGGTTTTCGGGGTCCCGTATGCGGATAGGCTCCAAAAAAGTCCCACACATGTGGTATCCCCGTACTCAGGAGAAGCAGCAGAATGTATTTTGGGGTGTAATTCCACATATGCCCATGGCATGTGTGGGCAATATATCATTTAGTGACAACTTTGGGCAAAAAAAAAAAAAAAGTTTGTAATATTCCCGCAACTTGTGGCAAAATATAAAATATTCCATGTACTCAACATGCCTCTCAGCAAATAGCTTGGGGTGTCTACTTTCCAAAATGGGGTCATTTGGGGGGGTTTTGTGCAATTTTGGCATTTTATGGCCTTCGAAACTGTGATAGGTAGTGAGGAGTGAAATCAAAAATTTACACCCTTAGAAATGCTGAAGGTGGTGCTTTGGTTTCGGGGCCCCGTACGCGGCTAGGCTCCCAAAAAGTCCCACACATGTGGTATCCCCGTACTCAGGAGAAGTGGCAAAATGTATTTTGGGGTGCAATTCCACATATAACCATGGCATGTGTGAGCAATATATCATTTAGTGACAACTTTTTGAATACATTTTTTTTTTTTTTTTTTTTTTTTGTCTTTATTCAATCACTTGGGACTAAAAAAAAAAATATTCAATGGGCTCAACATGCCTCTCAGCAAATAGCTTGGGGTGTCTACTTTCCAAAATGGGGTCATTTGGGGGGGGTTTTGTGCCATCTTGGCATTTTATGGCCTTCAAAACTGTGATAGGTAGTGATAGGTAGTGAGGAGTGAAATCAAAAATTTATGCCCTTAGAAATCCTGAAGGCGGTGCTTGGTTTTCGGGGTCCCGTATGCGGATAGGCTCCCAAAAAGTCCCACACATGTGGTATCCTCGTACTCAGGAGAAGCAGCAGAATGTATTTTGGGGTGTAATTCCACATATGCCCATGGCATGTGTGGGCAATATATCATTTAGTGACAACTTTGGGCAAAAAAAAAAAAAAGTTTGTAATATTCCCGCAACTTGTGGCAAAATATAAAATATTCCATGTACTCAACATGCCTCTCAGCAAATAGCTTGGGGTGTCTACTTTCCAAAATGGGGTCATTTGGGGGGGTTTTGTGCTATTTTGGCATTTTATGGCCTTCAAAACTGTGATAGGTAGTGAGGAGTGAAATCAAAAATTTGCACCCTTAGAAACCCTGAAGGCGTTGATTGGGTTTCGGGGCCCCGTGCGCGGCTAGGCTCCCAAAAAGTCCCACACATGTGGTATCCCCATACTCGGGAGAAGCAGCAAAATGTATTTTGGGGTGCATCTCCACATATAACCATGGCATGTGTGAGCAATATATCATTTAGTGACAACTTTATGAAAAAAAATTTTTTTTTTTTTTTTTTTGTATTTATTCAATACCTTGGGACTAAAAAAAAAAATATTCAATGGGCTCAACATGCCTCTCAGCAAATAGCTTGGGGTGTCTACTTTGTAAAATGGGGTCATTTGGGGGGGTTTTGTACTTCCCTGCCATTTTAGCACCTCAAGAAATGAGATAGGTAGTCATAAATTAAAAGCCGTGTAAATTCCAGAAAATGTACTCTAGTTTGTAGACGCTATAACTTTTGCGCAAACCAATAAATATACGCTTATTGGCATTTTTTTTACTAAAGACATGTGGCTGAATACATTTTGGCCCAAATGTTTGACTAAAATTGAGTTTATTAGATTTTTTTTATAACAAAAAGTAGAAAATCTCTTTTTTTTTTCAAAATTTTCGCTCCTTTTCCGTTTATATCGCAAAAAAATAAAAATCACAGAGGCAATCAAATACCATCAAAAGAAAGCTCTATTTGTGGAAAGAAAAGGACGCAAATTTCGTTTGGTTACAAAATTGCATGACCGCGCAATTACCAGTTAAAGTAGTGCAGTGCGAAATTGAAAAAAGACCTCTGGTCCTTTGGCTGCCAAATGGTCCGGGGCTAAAGTGGTTAATGATGCATAAAGTGAAAAAAAAAAAGTGAAATTTTCCTTTAAATATGGTACCTGGGGGGTGTCTAAAGTATGCCTGTGAAGTGGCATGTGTTTCCCGTGTTTAGAACTGTCCTTGCACAAAATGACATTTGTAAAGGAAAAAAAGAAGCCATTTAAAACCACTTGCGGCTTTAGGTTTGTTCTTAAGTAGAATCTGAACAGGTACATTATGAAGTGTAGCTCCATCCCAAAAAAATCTATTTTTAAGCTTTTTGGAGAACATAGGGAGGGGTTATCACCCCTGTAACATTTGCTGTCTTTGCACATCTGTTCAGAACATGTCACCTCACTTTCCGTCCCAATGACAAATGTTTTTGGAAAAAGTGGGGTTTTAATTGAAACAAGGATTGGTGATAAAGTATCAGTAGAGAGGAGATACCTTTTTCCCAAATTAAATCTAACAGGATAGAATTTCCCTTCCTAGGGGTAGATTTCCTCTCACTTCCTGTTTTCTCTTTCCATTTGCAAGTAGGAGTCGTTTGTAAGTTGGATGTTTGAAAGTAGGGGCCTGGCGTATATACTCTGCAGAAATTTGCCCTATTAGATGTTGGTGTAGCCACAAGACTGGTGGGCACAGGAATGGGCCCTGCTATGAGTTAATAAATCAAGATTTGTAATTGCATGCACCTGTTGAACAGGGCAGAAAAATTGGGGTGTGGTGGTGGTGGTGGTGGACGGTGTTGCCACAAGACTGTAAGCTCTCACAGTTACTCTTGGTGGGCGCAGGAATGGGCCCTGCTGTGAGTTATTAGATCAAGATTTGTAATTGCATGCACCTGTTGAACAGGGCAGAAAAATTGGGGGTGGTGGTGGTGGTGGACGGTGTTGCCACAAGACTGTAAGCTCTCACAGTTACTCTTGGTGGGCGCAGGAATGGGCCCTGTTGTGAGTTATTAGATAAAGATTTGTAATTGCAAGCACCTGATGAACAGGGCAGAAAAATTGGGCCTTTGGCGGTGGTGGTGGACGGTGTTGCCACAAGACTGCAGGCCCTCATAGTTACTCTTGGTGGGCGCAGGAATGGGCCCTGCTGTGAACTATTAGATCAAGATTTGTAATTACCCGCCCCTGTTAAACAGGGGCTGAAAAATTGTGCCTTAGGCACTGGTGCTGGTGCCACAACACTGCAACCCCTCACAGAGACTGTACTTGGAGCACAGCAGTCACACGTGTTGCGAAGCATTTTTTTAAAAAATTGTAAGTACCCGCCCCTGTTAAACAGGGGCTGAAAAATTGTGCCTTAGGCACTGGTGCTGGTGCCACAACACTGCAACCCGGCCCTCACAGATACTGTACTTGGAGCACAGCAGTCACACGTGTTGCGAAGCATTTTTTTAAAAAATTGGAAGTACCCGCCCCTGTTAAACAGGGGCTGAAAAATTGTGCCTTAGGCACTGGTGCTGGTGCCACAACACTGCAACCCGGCCCTCACAGATACTGTACTTGGAGCACAGCAGTCACACGTGTTGCGAAGCATTTTTTTAAAAAATTGTAAGTACCCGCCCCCCTGTTAAACAGGGGCTGAAAAATTGTGCCTTAGGCACTGGTGCTGGTGCCACAACACTGCAACCCGGCCCTCACAGATACTGTACTTGGAGCACAGCAGTCACACGTGTTGCGAAGCATTTTTTTAAAAAATTGGAAGTACACGCCCCTGTTAAACAGGGGCTGAAAAATTGTGCCTTAGGCACTGGTGTGGTGGCATGGATCATTGAGGAGGAGGAAGAGGATAGTCAGTGAACATAAGAGGACAGTCACTCAGCATCAGCATAGGCAGTCTTGAAGGGATGTGACATTAAAAATTATTCGGTTATATCCGCCTCAGGTGCCTGGTAGCTGGTGGTGATTCAAGACTGATTCATTTTGATGAATGTCAGTCGATCAACCGAGGCGGTGGACAGGCGCACCCTATGATCAGTCACAAATCCTCCAGCAGCACTGAATGTGCGTTCGGAAAGAACGCTGGAGGCAGGACAGGCCAGTAGCTCAATTGCATACTGTGCAAGCTCTGGCCAGTGATCCATCCTCAGGACCCAGTAAGCCAGAGGATTTTCGGTGGGAAAGGTGTCCAAGTCTGACCTTGCCCCAAGGTATTCCTGCACCATGTATATCAGACGCTGGCGATGGTTGCTGGAACCGATCATACCTTGGGGCTGCGGACTAAAAAATTGTCTGAACGCATCGGTCAGACGTCCACCTTCCCCACCGCTCTTTCTGCCACTGACCGAAGCCTCAGCAACTCGTCGCCCAGGACCAGGAGTTTGTAGCCTCCCAGTTTCTGGGAACGCGTTGCACAGACCTTTCTGCAAGGCCTCCCTGAGATGTCTCATCCTCTGCTCCCTCTGCGACGGCAAGATAAGGTCCGCAACCTTACCCTTGTACCGCGGATCAAGGAGAGTGGCCAGCCAGTAATGGTCCCTCTCCTTGATCCGAAGAACACGAGGATCCTTCCGCAGGCTTTGCAGGATCAGGGAGGCCATGCAGCGTAGGTTAGCTGAGGCATTCGGTCCGGAGTCTTCTGGGTCACTGAGGATGACATGATCGCCAGCCACCTCCTCCCAGCCACGTACAAGTCCACTGGTTTGTTGGGACTGTACATCATCCCTAAAAGACTGCTGCTGCTGATGCTGAGTGCCAGGCTCCACCTCCATGCTCACACAATCCTCCTCCTCCTCCTCCTCCTCCTCATCCTCTTCCTGTGTGATGGGTGGGACAGAAGGAACACTGTCCGGATAAAGGGGGCCTTGAGAGGCAAGGAAGTCCTCCTCTTCCTGCCTCTATTCTGCCTCAAGTGCCCTGTCCATTATCCCACGCAGCGTATGCTCCAACAGGTGGACAAGAGGGACAGTGTCACTGATGCATGCACTGTCACTGCTCACCATCCTCGTGGCCTCCTCAAATGGTGAGAGGACAGTGCATGCATCCCTGATCATGCTCCACTGACGTGGGGAAAAAAAACCAAGCTCCCCTGACCCTGTCCTGGTGCCGTAGTCGCAAAGGTACTCATTGATGGCCCTCTGCTGCGTGTGCAGTCGCTGCAGCATGGCCAACGTTGAGTTCCACCTGGTGGGCATGTCACATATTAGGCGGTTCTTGGGCAGGTTCAGCTCCTTTTGCAGCTCAGTCAGCCGAGCACTGGCATTATAAGATCGGCGGAAATGCACACAGACTTTCCTGGCCTGCCTCAGGACATCCTGTAAGCCTGGGAACCTGCCCAAGAACCGCTGCACCACCAGGTTGAGGACGTGAGCCATGCAGGGCACATGGGTGAGCTGCCCCTGTCGCAGGGCGGAGAGGAGGTTGGTGCCATTGTCAGAAACGACCATTCCTGGCTTAAGCTGACGTGGCGTCAACCACCTCTCGGCCTGCCCCTGCAGAGCTGCCAGAACCTCTGGCCCAGTGTGGCTCCTGTCCCCCAAACACACCAGCGCAAGCACGGCATGGCATCTTTTTGCCTGCGTACTTGCGTAGCCCCTTGTACGCCTACGGAGCACCGCTGGTTCCAAGGACAGAGCACTGGAGGAAGAAGAAGAGGAGGGGGTGGAGGAGAGAGGTGTGTCACAACCAGTAGCAGTAGTCACGTTTTGGAGGCGTGGTGGCGGAACAACCTCCAACACTACTGCACCTTGTCCTGCATCCCTCCCAGCTGCCAATAGAGTGACCCAATGGGCCGTGAAAGAAAGGTACCGTCCCTGTCCATGCCTGCTGGACCATGAGTCAGCGGTAATATGCACCTTACCGCTGACCGCCCTGTCCAGCGAGGCATGGACATTGCCCTCCACATGCCGGTAGAGAGACGGAATCGCCTTCCGCGAGAAAAAGTGGCGTTTGGGAACCTGCCACTGAGGAACCGCACATTGAACAAACTCACGGAAGGGGGCCGAGTCTACCAACTGAAAAGGCAGCAGTTGAAGTGCTAGCAATTTAGCAAGGCTAGCATTCAACCGCTGGGCATGTGGATGGCTGGGAGTGTACTTCTTTCTACGGTCCAGCAGCTGGGGCAGGGAAATTTGCCTGCTGCAATCGGACGTCGGTGTACTGCAAGTACTTGGTTGTGACACACCGAATTCTACACCTTCAGTCCTCTCAGAGCAGCTTTCAGAGAGGACTGAAGGTGTAGTGGGGATGGAGATCCCAGCTGAGGAGGAGCAAGGAGAGGTCCGCTTAGTTCTTTGGTGTGGGTCTTTTATGTGTGCCTGCCAACGAGCTGCATGGCAGGTCGCCATATGTCTGGTCATGCTTGTCGTGCCCAAGCGGCTGATGTTTTGGCCACGCGAGATACGCTTGAGACAAATATTGCAAATAGCAGTGGTGCGATCTGCTGCACTCGTCTCAAAAAAGGCCCACACCAAAGAACTTTTCTGATAACGTGCAGAGGCAGCGCCCTGCACAGGCGGAGCTCTGCGGTGTTGTACAGTTGCTGTGCTGGCCTCTACCTGGCCTCCAGGGGGCATCCTGCCTCGTTGGACATGTGACGCCGCATCCTCCTCCTCCTCCTCATCCTCTCTCCCTTGAGGCACCCACGTGGAGTCAGTGACCTCATCATCCCCTCCCTCTTCACCACTAGAGCAAACCTGGCAGTAAGCTGCAGCTGGTGGAACAGTACTGCCAGATTCCTCAAGCTGGGTATCGTCATCCGAGCCTTCGAATCGTTGGGCATCCTCCTGGAGCATGTACCCAACACTGTGCTCAAAGAGTTCGGGGGACTCCTCAGGAGGACATGGTGGGTCTAGGGAAGGGGTGGCTGATGATGCTCTGTCAGTACCCTGAGCCTGGGTGAGAGAGGATGAGGAGGATGAGGAGGGCTTGGTCATCCATTCTACCAAGCCTTCAGCATGATGCGGCTCCACATGTCCAGCTGCCGAAAACAAAGACGCGCGTGTCCCATGGCCACGTGCTGATGACGATGCACGACCACGTCCACGTCCACGGCCACGTCCACTAGAAACAGAGCCTGCCTGCCCTGTGTTCTTGGCTCTGCACGCTCTGCCTCCCCTTGGCGGTCTTCCAGCCATTGTAGTCGGTAGTCCTGTGGGTGCTGCTGAGAAGAATATATAGGAGCTCTGTGTGATGCCACTAACACACTAGAAGTCCTATGGGTGCTTCTGCAAAGAAAATAGAGGAGCTCTGTGTGATGCCACTAACACACTAGAAGTCCTGTGGGTGCTGCTGAGAAGAATATATAGGAGCTCTGTGTGATGCCACTAACACACTAGAAGTCCTATGGGTGCTTCTGCAAAGAAAATAGAGGAGCTCTGTGTGATGCCACTAACACACTAGAAGTCCTGTGGGTGCTTCTGCAAAGAAAATAGAGGAGCTCTGTGTGATGCCACTAACACACTAGAAGTCCTGTGGGTGCTTATGCAAAGAAAATAGAGGAGCTCTGTGTGATGCCACTAACACACTAGAAGTCCTGTGGGTGCTTATGCAAAGAAAATAGAGGAGCTCTGTGTGATGCCACTAACACACTAGAAGTCCTGTGGGTGCTTCTGCAAAGAAAATAGAGGAGCTCTGTGTGATGCCACTAACACACTAGAAGTCCTGTGGGTGCTTCTGCAAAGAAAATAGAGGAGCTCTGTGTGATGCCACTAACACACTAGAAGTCCTGTGGGTGCTTATGCAAAGAAAATAGAGGAGCTCTGTGTGATGCCACTAACACACACTAGAAGTCCTGTGGGTGCTTCTGCAAAGAAAAAATAGAGGAGCTCTGTGTGATGCCACTAACACACTAGAAGTCCTGTGGGTGCTGCTGAGAAGAATATATAGGAGCTCTGTGTGATGCCACTAACACACTAGAAGTCCTATGGGTGCTTCTGCAAAGAAAATAGAGGAGCTCTGTGTGATGCCACTAACACACTAGAAGTCCTGTGGGTGCTTCTGCAAAGAAAATAGAGGAGCTCTGTGTGATGCCACTAACACACTAGAAGTCCTGTGGGTGCTGCTGAGAAGAATATATAGGAGCTCTGTGTGATGCCACTAACACACTAGAAGTCCTGTGGGTGCTTATGCAAAGAAAATAGAGGAGCTCTGTGTGATGCCACTAACACACTAGAAGTCCTGTGGGTGCTTCTGCAAAGAAAATAGAGGAGCTCTGTGTGATGCCACTAACACACTAGAAGTCCTGTGGGTGCTTCTGCAAAGAAAATAGAGGAGCTCTGTGTGATGCCACTAACACACTAGAAGTCCTGTGGGTGCTTATGCAAAGAAAATAGAGGAGCTCTGTGTGATGCCACTAACACACTAGAAGTCCTGTGGGTGCTTCTGCAAAGAAAATAGAGGAGCTCTGTGTGATGCCACTAACACACTAGAAGTCCTGTGGGTGCTGCTGAGAAGAATATATAGGAGCTCTGTGTGATGCCACTAACACACTAGAAGTCCTATGGGTGCTTCTGCAAAGAAAATAGAGGAGCTCTGTGTGATGCCACTAACACACTAGAAGTCCTGTGGGTGCTTCTGCAAAGAAAATAGAGGAGCTCTGTGTGATGCCACTAACACACTAGAAGTCCTGTGGGTGCTGCTGAGAAGAATATATAGGAGCTCTGTGTGATGCCACTAACACACTAGAAGTCCTATGGGTGCTTCTGCAAAGAAAATAGAGGAGCTCTGTGTGATGGGACTAACACACTTCAAGTCCTATAGGTGCTTCTGGGAAGAAAATATAGCTCTGTGTGTGTAATGGGACTAACACACTTCAAGTCCTATAGGTGCTTCTGGGAACAAAATATAGCTCTGTGTGTGTGATGGGACTAACACACTTCAAGTCCTATAGGTGCTTCTGGGAACAAAATATAGCTCTGTGTGTGTGATGGGACTAACACACTTCAAGTCCTATAGGTGCTTCTGGGAACAAAATATAGCTCTGTGTGTGTGATGGGACTAACACACTTCAAGTCCTATAGGTTCTTCTGGGAACAAAATATAGCTCTGTGTGTGTGATGGGACTAACACACTTCAAGTCCTATAGGTGCAAAATATAGCTGTGTGTGTGATGGGACAAACACTTCAAGTCCTATAGGTGCTTCTGGGAACAAAATATAGCTGTGTGTGTGATGGGACTAACACACTTCAAGTCCTATAGGTGCTTCTGGGAACAAAATATAGCTCTGTGTGTGTGATGGGACTAACACACTTCAAGTCCTATAGGTTCTTCTGGGAACAAAATATAGCTCTGTGTGTGTGATGGGACTAACACACTTCAAGTCCTATAGGTGCTTCTGGGAACAAAATATAGCTCTGTGTGTGTGATGGGACTAACACACTTCAAGTCCTATAGGTGCTTCTGGGAACAAAATATAGCTCTGTGTGTGTGATGGGACTAACACACTTCAAGTCCTATAGGTGCTTCTGGGAACAAAATATAGCTCTGTGTGTGTGATGGGACTAACACACTTCAAGTCCTATAGGTTCTTCTGGGAACAAAATATAGCTCTGTGTGTGTGATGGGACTAACACACTTCAAGTCCTATAGGTGCTTCTGGGAACAAAATATAGCTCTGTGTGTGTGATGGGACTAACACACTTCAAGTCCTATAGGTGCTTCTGGGAACAAAATATAGCTCTGTGTGTGTGATGGGACTAACACACTTCAAGTCCTATAGGTGCTTCTGGGAACAAAATATAGCTCTGTGTGTGTGATGGGACTAACACACTTCAAGTCCTATAGGTTCTTCTGGGAACAAAATATAGCTCTGTGTGTGTGATGGGACTAACACACTTCAAGTCCTATAGGTGCTTCTGGGAACAAAATATAGCTCTGTGTGTGTGATGGGACTAACACACTTCAAGTCCTATAGGTGCTTCTGGGAAGAAAATATAGCTCTGTGTGTGTAATGGGACTAACACACTTCAAGTCCTATAGGTGCCTCTGGGAACAAAATATAGCTCTGTGTGTGTGATGGGACTAACACACTACAAGTCCTATAGGTGCTTCTGGGAACAAAATATAGGAGCTCTGCCTGCCTGCCACGAAAACACTACAAGTCCTATAGGTGCTTCTGGTAACAAAATATAGGAGCTCTGCCTGCCTGCCACGAACACACTACAAGTCCTATAGGTGCTTCTGGTAACAAAATATAGGAGCTCTGCCTGCCTGCCACGAACACACTACAAGTCCTATAGGTGCTTCTGGTAACAAAATATAGGAGCTCTGCCTGCCACGAACACACTACAAGTCCTATAGGTGCTTCTGGTAACAAAATATAGGAGCTCTGCCTGCCTGCCACGAACACACTACAAGTCCTATAGGTGCTTCTGGTAACAAAATATAGGAGCTCTGCCTGCCTGCCACGAACACACTACAAGCCCCTCTTTCTCAATCAATCTTTGTAACTGAATCTATCTAACTCAATTTCTGTAAGTGAATCTCTCTACCTAACTAAATCGAGCAGAGTGTCACAGAATCAGCCTGCTCAATCTGCGCCGGAACAGCATGTGACCGGCGCAGACGGCGTGGCGGCCTTTTATAGGGGGGGGCGTGTACTACAGCCCCTGAGCTGTAATTGGCTACAGGCGTCCTGCCTGTAGCCAATTATGGCTCTTCGAGTTTCCGGGGCTGTGATTGGCCAAGCATGCGGGGTCACAGTGCATGCTTGGCCAATCATCAGCCAGCAATGCACTGCGCCGGCCGCGCCGGCCGCGCCGGCCGCAATGCATTGCGGGGCCGCTCGCATCACACGAACGTGATGCGAGCGGCCAAAATAGTTCTGGGCTCGCCGAGCGAGCGAACGCCCGGTGCTCGATGCGAACGTGGGTTCGCATCGAGCACCGGGCCCATCCCTATTGCCAAACATTGGTGGCGTGTCGCGCTGGTTAGCCCTAACAGTTCCATAGGCATCTGTTTTGTTTTGCAGGAGAAACTCATAAAGTTCAGGAGACATGTAAAAGTTGTTTGTTGTTACGCAATAGCCCTTATCTAGCAATGGCTCAATGAGTGAAAGAACAGAAGATGTTGCCATTCCATAGTTGCTGTATTTTGAATTGAATTTTGTTCCTTTCCCAGTGTATAGGACTGAATTTCAAATGTAGCCAGTAACGATTCACATAGCATGAAGGATTTTACGCCAAATCGTGCTCTCTTTGATGCAATGTATTGTACCCAGCTGAGCATTCCCTTGTAGGCATTAGACTTTCATTCATGCTGATATCTCTTTCTGGCACAATGCTCCATTGGAAATTCTTTAGAATAATTTGAGATACTTCCAACATTTTCTTGAATTTTGGTGCAGGATGAGTAGTTTCATCAATTTGTTGTTTTCCCAAGTGTAAATATTTCATTATCAGGGGAAATCTGTACTCTCACATGACTGTGCCAAAGAATGGAGTGGCAAGTAATTTGTTAGTTGTCCAATACCACTTCTGCAGGGGTTTTCCCACCACTCTCTGAAGTATTATTAGGCCCAGAAATTTCCAAATGTCATCTTTGGTCACTGGTTCCCATTTTCTGCTTCTTGCAAACTTCCTATGCGTAGTAGCTAATTATTGCTCTTGGTACCAGTTTGTCTCAGTAACAATTTTTTTCAATAACCTCATCGATCAGAAATAGCTGTAAGTATGCCAAGGGGTTGTTATCTTCAATGTCTACTTTCATACCAGGTGCTCCAGTAAATGGGAGTCTTGGGGGCGCAGTGTGAGCCGTACCACAGTCAATAGAGCACCAAGTTCGCACATCACTGAGCTCAGTCACAGAATCATCGCTGTCATCACGTTCAGTGTCTGATGATGAATTTCCCCATGAATCACTATCGCTCAATTCTGCAAGTGATTAGAATTCACTATCGCTGTTTTCACGCTGGTCATAAACTGCTTTTGACGCAGAGGCGTGCTTTTTGGACACCATAGACGTTCTCAAGTTTCCAGGCAGAAAGAATGGCAGAAAGAATGGTAAAAGTGCAGGCAGGGTACTGGACAAAGCACTAGGGACAAACTGAGGTCAAATGATTTGAAAAAGTTATGTAATCCTATAAGATTACAATGTATTGTGTGTGTGTGTGTTATGATTTGTGCTTTTTGAAATTGCTGCCAGTTACTCCCCCATGCGTCGTGACACTCGCAGGGAACAGAACCTGGAACACACAGAGCATCGGGTGGAGGATCCAGCTGGGGGACACAGCAGGAGTACATCGCAGGATCCTAGAGACAAGGTTAGTACCTGTACCTGGATACTGCAATGAAATCCCGAGTGTGGTTTAGGGTTACTGCTATTGGTACTGAAAATACACCCGGAGCCACACCCGGGAATACCGTCAGGGAGGTTAACAGATCAGCATGCACTGAAGACATGGAAGCATGAAGGCACCATTTATTCAAAGTTTATCTGTAAAGTAAGTATTTCAGAAAATTAGCTCATTTTGATCACATTACTGTTTACTAAGTGAACTGGCCCTCTCAAAGTGTAAATGAGCTGGCTCATTAAACTTCTCACACCACACTGGTGAGGACTAGTGTTTTCATGATCGACCAGAGAAGACATTAAAAGTCTCTCTGAGGAGTGCTGATCTTAGCCCACTGTAAGCTTGACAAGGGCGCTGTTGTTTTCAGGTGGACTTTGGGTACACTTGAATGTTTTTGAAGGATATATACACGATACCTATGCTGGATGTGGAGATAAAGGCCTTAGGACATTGATTCTACCTTGCTCACATAATATAGAAAGAATTAGAGACTAGCCCTCATTGTGCACTTTGCAGTTCAACACTGTAGTCTGGCATTTAGTTGGTTGTCTGTGGTCAGAGTCGGAACACATGTTGCATGAATGTAAGATAACATTGCCATCACTTAGCCTGAAGAAGTGGGCACGTGTTCCGAAAACACATTGAGATTGTATTGCTTTACCTGCAATGACTTCTCTTTGTATTACTTGAGCCAGTGCAATTATGCTTGTGATCAACTTGCAGATTACCTGTCTGTATTAGATACTGTGTGGAACAACATCAAAAGCCAATCACTATTTATGCAACCATACAACAACATTGATGGATTAATTTTTGGTTTTATGATAATATAACAATAAATATTATGTATTTTAACAGGACATGTTTTTTCTGTATAATCAACTACTATCAAAGTTCTGCTATATTTGTCCTTTTAATTTATATTGTATACATTTAGGATGTAGGTACAGGTGATTGGATTATATACACACTGTATATATATATATATACACACACTATATATATATATATATATATATATATATATATATATATATATATATATATATATATATATATATATATATATATATATATATACATATATACACACACACACACACACACACACACACATACATACATACATACATACACACACACATATATATATATATATTGTGAGGGGTTGGCTCGGCAGCGGGTGTGTGTGACCCCCTGGATGGGTTCACAACACAAAATCAGGCACAGCAGACAGCGTTGTAGGTGAAAAAGACAAAGGTGCGGTTTATTTATGCTACATGCAGTGAAAAATATAGCAGCCGAACAAAAAGAAACATGAAAAGAAATCCTGGTCAGCTTGACCTCTAACTACACATGTAGATTCCCTGTCTATCAACTGAGTGCAGCCTTGTACTGCACCAGTCCCTATCTCTGTTGTAGAGGTTTGCCACACAGGCATTAACTCACCGCACAGAACAGAAGTCACACTCCCCAGTCTATATAAACACAAAACTGGTTCCAGGAAGGGCATCTCCCTAAGCATGCTGGGTTTTTTTGTAGAGGTCTTAATGAGCCCACTTACTTCAGCTGGGCTCATTAACTCTGCCCTATAGGACTCCCAGCACTCCCCTTTAGTGGTATAAGTCTGCATAAAGCCTGAATCTAGGGCATACATATTTTCCATCCTGGATACAACCAGGCGATTTTACCTGCCTGCTGCCACAATATATATATATATATATATATATATATATATATATATACATATATATATAGATAGATAGATAGATAGATATGTTTAGATAAATATATGTTTTCATTTTCAAAAGACCAAGGTTGTTCAATTGGATGAATTAAATAAGCAAATCATGAAATGGACAAAAAACATTAAATTAAGAAAGAATGCAAATATAAGCAACCACATTCAGTTTATATTGTGTGTGTGTGTATATACAATGTTCTTGTAACTGTATTCATTAATGCAAATTTACATTTAACTATATATGTTCACAGTAACCACAGGGAACCAATCCAAGTGCATATAAAACCACAGACAGATTGAGATGTTGCTGACTGAGTCCAGCAATTTATTCCAACCATCTGCAGCCATGTAAACACAAGGTTTCTTATCAAATGTTTTATAGATTTTTGGGTGCAACAAAGTAATACTGTATGAGTTAATAAAGGACAGTAATCTCTTCTCAGTGAGCAATCAAAGGAAGCTCATCTTTGTATAATGACCAAGGATTAAGATAGTTTGTACTCCTGAATTCTAATTACTAATAGACAAATCCATTTGAAAATTCTGTTTCTATTTTTAGTTCTGATTAGCATATTATGAGGTAATCTTAAATATCAATATTTTATAGAGGTGTTCTTAAAATCAAAAAACACAAAACAAAAGATTTACTAAAACTTATGCACATAGAATTTGGTGCAGCTGTGCATAGTAACATAGGCTTCTAACTTCAGCTCGTTGAATTAAAGGGTCACTAAAGGGAATTTTTTTTTTTTTTTAAATAACAAACATGCGATACTTACCTCCACTGTGCAGCTCGTTTTGCACAGAGTGGCCCCAAACCTGGTCTTCTGGGGTCCCTCTGTGGCTCCCTCCCGCAAGGACTCCACAACTTCATGCGAGTGCTTGCGGGCGCGCTCCAGTGATACAGCTGGTGGCCATAGCTGCTCACTGTATCACTCGGCCCCGCCCCCCGGCGCGCCGCGTCATTGGATGTGATTGACAGCAGCGCGAGCCAATAGCTGCGCTGCTTTCAATCCATCCACTCTAGCCAATCAACGGCCAGGGTGAGCGGGCGAAGAGGACGTTGGGGGCGAGCGCGGGACTTTCGAGGGGTCAGGTAAGTAAAACGGGGGTGCTGGGGGGGCCGGCATTGTCAGATGTTTTTTCACCTTATTGCATAGAATGCATTAAAGTGGTTGTATACCCTTAAATTCAACTTGCACCTACAGGTAAGCCTAGATTAAGGCTTACCTGTAGGTACAAGAAATATCTCCTAAACGTGCACGGTTTAGGAGATATTTGCAAAGAACGTTTTGCAACGTTGTCTACGGCTCATACGCGCCGTAGACAACGGTGCATTTTACAGGGTTAATCCCCATTCACAACAGCTCACCGCAGTTGAAGTGTCCCGCGCGCATGCACGGAGAGACGTCCTCGCCGCTCTGGCCAATCACAGCGCCGCAGCGGCGCTGTGATTGGCTGGAGCGGCGATACCCGGAAGGGTATCTGTGGAGAGATGGATGCGGCCGGAGGGGGAGAAGCGGACGGCGTCGGGGGCCCCGATCTAAGGTAAGTGATGCATAATGAGCTAGTATGCTAGTCATACTAGCTCATTATGACTTTGTCTTGCAGGTAGTTAACAAAAAAAAAGTTTTAAAGGGGTATACAACCGCTTTAAGGTGAAAAAAACTTTTACCTTTACAACCCCTTTAAGCTTTGAGCATAAAAGCTAAAAAAGAAAATAACATTTAGGTTGAATGTGATAGAATACTATTGAGCAAAACAAACAGTTATTACCTTAGTCATATCATTCCCAATATTGCACGGCTGTGCATTCATTGCAATACACATAATTCCATGGTATAGAACACGTGTCAAACACAAGGTCCACAGACTAAACCAAGACCACCAGGCAATTTCATGTGTATGTGTGGCCCACCCAGGTCTTTTTTTCAGCTGGAACAGGGTGGAAATTAGTTCCACCACCTCCAGCTCTTGCCCTCCACTCCCCACTCACTACTGTCACTTGTAAACACAAAGGTCTTCTGTGTTTACAAAGACAGCTTTCTTCTTGGTGGGAGATGCAGATTCAGTGTGGGATGGGGCATTATGTGGTAAGCTGCACTGTGATCCCCATCTGTGCCTGGGTGCACAGATGCCAACCACTGATCTCCCTGCAAGTGAGAGAGAGAGGCTATCTTCCAGCTATCCCCACACCGGCCCGGACCCCCAGGAGTTGTCCATTTTTCATATGGGCTGCACACTGAGGAGCGGCTGATCTCCGCTCACAGTCAGTGAGTTAGCTAATTGGATTGCATGTCCTGGTACATTCTTTGTATTTCTTACTTTTTGGTACTTCAGTGTAATTTTTTTTATTCATCATGTGAAATATACACCTAAGACTATGATCCTATATTAAAATTGTTTATTGATAATCAGTCCCTGAGTGCTGTGGGGTTGTTTTCTTATCTGTTTGACCACTACTCCTAGTGTCAGAGCCACAGCTGCCTGGGGCTCTCTATGACATTTATATCTATGACATCTTCCCTCTCGTTATTACATGGATTTATGGTTTCAGAGCTTGGTACTTTAAGCTTTAACTCTCGGAACTCTGCACTCTGTACGTAGTGCACACCTGAACTCTGCACATCCTGATACTTATTATTCCTTTAAGATCCTCCCACTGTGCAATTTGGCCAAACGTACCTTTCTATGTGGTTCGGCGGGCAAGGGCAACAATAATGCTGATGCGGGCTGTACTGAAAATAAAGTATATGTAAGGTATAGTATGCACCATACCAATGCTTGGTCAGGGGCTCCTTTTGCATGAATTACTGCATCAATGCAGCATGGCATGGAGGCGATCAGCCTGTGGCACTGCTGAGGTGTTATGGAAGTCGAGGTTGCTTTGATAGTTCAGCTTCAGCTCAATTGCATTGTTGGGTCTGGTGTCTCTCATCTTCCTCTTGAAAATACCCCACAGATTCTCTATGGGGTTTAGTTATGTTAAGTTTGATGGCTAATCAAGCACAGTGATATCATGATCATTAAACCAGGTATTGGTACTTTTGGCAGTGTGGCAGGTGCCAAGTCCTGCTGGAAACTGAAATCAGCATCTCCATAAAGCTGGTTAGCAGAGGAAAGCATGAAGTGCTCTACAATTTCCTGGTAGAGGGCTGTGCTGACTTGAACTTTGATAAAACACAGTGGCCCAACACCAGCAAATGACATGGCTCCTAAAATCATCACTGACTGTGGAAACTTCACACTGGACCTCATGCAACTTGGATTCTGTGCCTCTTTCGCCAGACTCTGTGACCTTAATTTCCAAATTAAATGCAAAATTTTTCACATTCTGTGATGATTTGGGGAGCCATGTCATTTTCTGGTGTTGGTCCTCTGTGGTTTATTAAGCCCACAGTCAGCGTAACACTCTACCAGGAAATTTTAGAGCACTTCATGCTTCCCTCTGCTGACCAGCTTAATGGTAAAAAGTCAAATTTTTCGGCTTTAACATAAAGTCTGTGCCAAGTCAAAAGCACTTTCTTTACATGTGTTCTATGGAGCTTCAGAGTGGCAGAAAAGATGAGGATGTCATCTAAGTAGATGATTACAAAGTTGTCTAAAAATTCTCAAATTATATCGCCCCTTGTGATGTTGCAGACTCAGCATGCACCAGGCCGCAATGTCAGAAAGGGGCAGTGCCACCCGGTGACGTAGCCCTGTCAAACAGCAGAGCCTGCAGTAGGCAGCCAGCCTTCATGTCTGTGGGAGTGTTTTTTTTTTGGGTGCGGCATGATTGACAATGGATTTACATTAGGGGGCACTGTTTTTTAATAAAGGAATTGTCAAAAACTGTGTGTGGGTTTTTATTACTTTTTGACACTTTTTTTTGGTGAATGGGTAGGAGTACTATGTACCTGATACTCATTCACATGGGGGAGGGATCTGGGGGCCCCTTGTTAAATAGGCCTTCCAGATTTCGATAAGCCTCCTGCCTGCAGACCCACACAGCCAGTGGCCACGGTTGTGGGGGTGAGGCCCTTGTCCCTAACATGGGCACAAGGTGTTTTGGGGCGGGGGGACATTGCACCCCCATGTTATGGGTATGTGGCCTGGTATGGTTCAGGAGGGGGGGTGCTCTCTCGCCCCCTCTTCCTGACCTGCCAGGCTGAATGGCCAGATAAGGGTCTGGTATGGATTTTGAGGGGGGACCCCACGCAGTTTTTTTCTTTATTTTTTTTCAATAACCACGTGCCGACAATTGCAACCGTGAGTCAATTCAAATGGGATTTGACCCCGCCCCCCAGGTACTATATTTAAAGGACTTTGTTGCACTTTAAGCATCATTAAAATCACTGTTCTTGAAAAACAATTGTTTGTAAAAAAAAAAAATTGCATTGATACATGTCCCCCAGGGCAGTACCCGGACCCCCATACCCCTTTTCTGGCCAATTACTTGCATATAAGCCTTCAAATCACCAACTGTACAAACAAATGGCAACCACCCCAACCTATAATTAGCTTCTGCAGCAGGGAGCACATGGAAGGACAATGCACATAAAAACAAACAACAATTTTCAGCTCCCTTACTAGCTAGCCTATGAAATTGACCCTGTCTAAAATTTCAAAACAAGGGATTTAGTTGCACACATTTGCAAACATACTGTATGTGTAAGCTGCAGTAGCCACGTCAAGGTAACCCAGTAAACTGAGATCCTAACTCTATAACACTCTCAGGTGGCTTAGGAGTGTCTGATTTTACTAAATATTATCATGCGGCCCAGTTAGCCCAAATAACCCTGTATCATGCCACCTGTGAAACTTCGCAGTAGGTTGGACTTGAGGCTATTGATATTAAGCCTGTGACTATTGACAATTTGTTATTGCTCCGTTCCTTAAATTCATTGATAACCCCATAACTTCACACTCCCTAGAGCTTTGGGATAAACTTAAAGGCCCTTTATTCTCTTCTCATTGTTTTTTAGTGTCATTCTATATACATCCTTCCTTTTACCCTGCCTATTCTGACCCAGTCCCCTTTCAGTTATGAGTACATTTACACCTGACTCGATTACACATTTTAGTCACGGCTACTTCACTCAAATCTTTTTCCTCATAACGTGAGCAATTTCACCTTCCTAGCTGAGAATTGTTTCATTACCTCCAGGTGTCCCACTTCTTCACAACTGCAAGCACGCTTCTTTGAATATCTTAAATCTGTTTGAGAACATATGCTCGTCTGACCCTCAGGCCCTAGGCCTTATCTCCAAATTGTACAATCACCACCATCCTTTCCATCAATCTTTGTGACCAAATGGTAATCTAACCTTAATATACATTTAGACCTGCAGGATTGGACTGCATTATGAGAATCAACTAAATCCTCCTCCCAAAACATAATAGCTAGAAACCAACTACAGGGTTTTGACCCAATGGTACCTGGTCACAGTAAGAGTCTCTAAATTTCTCCCCATATATCCATCCACATGTTTTAGAGGTTGTGGCGAGCAAGGAATACATGCCCATATCTGATGGTTTTGTCCAATTGTGCAGCTTTTTTGAGCCAATGTTTTCCATATCATTTCTACACTGGTTCAAATCCTGATTACCCCAGACCCAGCCTTTGCCCTATTGTATCACTCTACCCACAACCTAACAAGGGCCCGGTTTAAACTCTCCCTGCAGGTTATGATGGCATCAAAACAAACAATGCAGAGGCCTGGAAATCTTCAAATCTGTTTGTACTGGAGACAAAACATCAGATCACCCAAGCCATAATCCATAGTAAGATTGAGGTGACTCTGATAGACAGACTACCAAAATATTTAAAGATATGGCCACCTTGGTTAGACATTTTTTTGCCACTAAGTTTTAATGTCTCCTTCCTTGATTTGTGACACACATAGTAGCTGACATGGTATAGGCCCCTGCCCTTTCCTGGGTGCGTACAGAAGGCCTCCTCTTTCCCACGCTTATCCATCTTATGCCTCCAGTTTTGCCCCCCCCCTGCTCTTTTAATTGCACCCCAAATTCTCTGTATTAACTTAATAGTCAACTAAATAAAGTATGCTGCTGCTTTTTACTTCCACCTACAACTGACATTGTGTCCATGGTATGCTGCTGCTTTTCACCATCTGTAGCCCTGTCCTCATTATCGTGATGTTTATGTTGTTCTTTTATGTCTTACCTAAATTATGGGCTGATCTTAGTCTTTACAACTTTGCTCTCTTGCTCCTCTTGGAGTCTGATTATGGTGAGAAAAGTTTGCTCTGATAGCTATGTGTTTTTTATTAACTTTTGATAGACTAGTTGGCAAATACCACTCCAACCCATAACCGTAAAAAGCTAGATCACCTTTATGGGTGGAGTTACATAAGCTGGGTTTCTTTGATTATTTGGGCACTTCCGCTTTGCCTTTCAGCGAATGCCTTACGTGAAAATCCACAGCAAACTACTTTGCAAAACACCAAATTGACTGCAGGTGACCTTGTTTCCCTATCCAACGCTTTCATCGCTTACCCAGTTTTCTTCTTAATCACTCTACTCTGTAACATGTACTCTCTAATAGACATGTGCACACTGAAATATTTTGTTTCGGAATTTCGTTTTCGTCCGAAAAATACATTTATTTAGTTACTCCCGAAATTCGTTTTTATTTATTTAGTTTTTCGTTAAAAATTGCATTCGTTCTAAAATCCAAATTAATTAAGGTTGACTCTGTCATTGAAGGCATATGGTGTCTGTCGAATGCTCAAAGAAGATTCAACGGAGCAGCTAAACTGTACAACACCGTATAGTTTAGCTGCTCCGTTGAATCTTCTTAGATCTTTCGACAGACACCATAAGCCAAAGATTTGACGTTAGTATGTTTTTCGATGCTTTGTTGAATCTTTTGTTGAATGTTTATAGTTCAAACAGAAAATGGACTGGTGATAGTAATCACTGATCAGACAGGTAACAAGATAGGGTATATAGAATCTATATAGAATCTCAATCTATAATATAGAATCTATAATAATAAATCCCCCCCCACAACATGGGCAGCCTCTGAGGCTATTACAACAACACTAGCAACACTAGTATCACTATCAAGTTCACAACACTAACACAATAGCAGCAGATTATTATGAAAAATTTAAGTTGAACTGTAGCTTGCTTCGCTATTGTTCTGCTGCTGTGCTTATGCTTAATTCCTAAATAATTCAGGTTCTCTGACAAACGGACCAGCTAAGATTGACTGTCTTCTGAAATGATTCAGTGTGTGTGTGTCTCTCTCTGCTAGCAATCGTAAGTGAAAGTAAGTTGGCTGTACGTGTGTACTTAGTTCTAGCTATTTTACTGCTCCTCCTCTTTGGTTACAATCAGCCAATAACATTCATCATCATCATTATTTTTATTTTTATTCCCCCACCCAATTCCAGCAGCGATTTTTTCTCTCTATGTCGAATCTTTTCTCTCTATGTCGAATCTTTTCTCTCTATGTAGAATAATCTTGGACTAATAGAGTTAAGGTTAGGCACATTCGACCACAGGTTCGATGGACACAGATGGCTGTTGTCAGCGTCATGTCGAATCTCCTATCTATAACAAACTGTTGTCAAAACGAAAATAAAGCATTTGTTTATGTCGGATCTTTCGTTTTTCAGATTCTGCACTTTCGTTATCGTTTGTTAAAATGATAACGAAAATACCTGAAATTCGGACGAAAATGCATTCAGACGAAAACGAATGCACATGTCTACTCTCTAACTCTCCTTTTCACAACCGTGTCCTCTCTCCTTAAACTCTCTTTCCGTCACCCCCCTTTTCCACCCCACAGCTTATATACAGTATATCACCCTAACTTCTGTCCTTTCCTTATTATTGCACTCATCAACTCCTTCTAATTGTAAACTCCCATGCTAATAAACTCCCCAGGAAACTGGGACATGCCTCCTTATATACAACACACTCCTATATTACTTCCCTCACCATTCTGATTCTCCTAACTTCCAGAGATATATCCCCAAACCCTGTGCCTCCATCATGGAATTGTGCATAACCCATCCATCCCTTCACACCCTCTGGCAACAGCTGGAATCCACACAATTTCATTTATTTTCCTTCTTTTTCCCAAAAAACAGCCATCCCTTCTCTTCAGTGTCTGTGGCATAATACTTTAGGGGGGGGGGGGGTTTACTAAAATTGAAGAGTTCAAATCTGGGTCAGCTCTGCATAGACAACCAATCAGCTTGCAGGTTTTATTGTCAAAGCTTAATCGAACAAGCTGAAGTTAGAAGCTGATTGGCTACCATGTACAGCTGCACCAGATTCTGAGTGCATCAGTTTTAGTAAATCTTCCCCCCAAGTCTCAGAAACACACTTCAATCAACACAAATGAGCCCTCCTAAAATACAATTCCTGCCTCCACATTGCTAAGCAGACTTATATTATCACTGTTGTTGACACCCTCTGACCCAGTCCCCATCAACCCTTATCTACCTTTAACTCTCTACTTTGTCCTCCAATGCCTCCACCCACTAATTCACTCACTGCCCAGGAGATTGTTAATCACTTCAAAAACAAGATTGACATAATTTGTGATGAAGTTTCCACTGTGCAGATATCTCCCCCACTTAAAACTCCATGTCCACAGGTATACTCAATAATTCCCTTATTCAACCCCCACTACTATAGAGGAGGTTGCTAATTTTTTTCTAATGCCTACCTAACCACTTGCCCCCTGAACCCTGTTCCCTTGAAAATACTACGTTCACCCTCTGACTCTACCCTATACTCGCTAACTCATATCTTCAATCTCTCCTTCTCTTCCGACATCTTCTCTAAGTCACTAACACATGCACTAGTCACTGCATACTTAAAAAGCCTTTACTGGATCCATCCAATCGTAACAACTTATGTCCCATCGCCTTGCTCCCCTTCTCGTTCCCCTTCAGTCTGAATTTCAACTCCAACGTTCCACAGAAAATGTTCTCTTAAAACAACTTACGAATGGCTAAATCCTATGGTAACTACTCTGTACTCCTACTCCTGGATCTCTCTGCTGCCTTTTTATTGGTTATCATCCTACCTATCCCACTGCACTTTCAGTGTCACTTACAATTGTTCCTCCCCCTCTCCTCTTCCTTTTTCCGTTGGGGTTCCCCAAGGTTCTGTTCTTTTACCTCTCCTATTCTCAATCTACACCTCCTCGCTGGGTCAGCTGATGGCACCCAAATCTATCTCTTTAAACAACAGCTCACTCCTTCAGCCTTCTCATGCATCACTAGTTTACTAACAGACATATCAGTCTGGATGTCACATCACTTCCTCAAACTCAATCTATCCAAAAGAAAGCTCATAATATTTCCTCCCCCACATGACCCTTCTCCTGTCTTCTTTGTCAAGATCAATGGCGTAACTATCAACCCATCCCTGCATGCCAGGGTGCAAAGAGTAATACTGGAGTGTGAGCTCTCCTTTTGGGCCCCACATCCAATCACTGTCCAAAGATTGCCACATCAACCTCCCAAATATCTCCAAAATATGCCTCTTGCTAACCAATGACACCACAAAGCTTCTAATTCACTCCCTGATTATCTCTCACCTCAACTACTACCACTACAATATGTTCTCACTAGATAACATTTCATTTCAGACTCATCCACTTCGGCAGCTCCTCTCTGCCAATCCCTCCACTGGCTTCTGCTCATCCAATTAATTCAAAATACTAACAACAACTTACAAAGCCATTCACAACTCCCTTGCTACATCACTACCCTAGTCTCAAAATTTAAACAAAATAGTTTTCTTCATTCCTCCAATCTCCTGCTCTCTAGCTCCCTTGTCACTTCTTCCCATGCTTGCCTCTTTTTGGCCACAACCATAAATGCTAGACATGTGCATTGGTTTTCGTCCGAATTCATTTTCGTCTGAATTTCAGGTATTTTCGTTACCGTTTTAACAAACGATACCGAAAGTGCAGAATCTGAAAAACAAAAGATCCGACATAAACAAATGCTTTATTTTCGTTTTCGTTGTGACAACAGTTCGATATAGATAGGATATTCGGCGCTGACAATAACAATCTGTGTCCATTGAACCTGTGGTCGAATGTGCCTAACCTGAACTCTATTTGTCAGGAAGATCATGCCAACAATGGTCGCCCTGTCACCTCTGCTGCTCACTCTCCTGCGCCCGTGCGCGTTCGTGCACGAGCGTGCGCGTTCGCACGCCTATTGGCGCCAGACGGACTAATTTGGTCTCCCAACCACACTGGGATCTTGCTGCCTGATCTACAGCGTTGAGTGCCCTAATCCTGAAAACCTGTTCCCTGTGATTATCTTACCCGGCTTGTCTCCGACCATTCCTGTTATCTGCCTGCACCTGACTTCGGCCTGTCTGACTATCCTTTTGCCTTATCCTCTGGTACTGTTTGCTGTCTACCCGATTACCGACCCGGCTTGTCTGACTTCCCTATCCTGGTATCCTGGTATCCTGGTGTCCTGGTTCCTGATCTGCCTGCTGTCCAGTTCCAGTCTGAGGTCCAGCTCCGATGTCCTGATTCCTGGTGTCCTGGTTCCTGGTTCCTGACCTGCCTACTGTCCAGTTCCAGTCTGAGGTCCAGCTCCGGTGTCCTGATTCCTGGTTCCTGACCTGCCTGCCATCCAGTTCCTGTCTGAGGTCCTGCTCTGGTGTCCTGGTGCCTGGTTCCCGCTGCCATCCACTATCCAGTTCCGGTCCGCTGTTGATCCTGCCAGGCACTCGTGCCACTCCTGACTCTTGTGCTTCCTGTATACTCTACCAGGGCCCTCGAGTCGGAAGCCGTAAGACCCTGCAGGTCGGGCTTGCCCACTAGGTACATGACACTATTATTCCAAGATTATTCTACATAGAGAGAAAAGATTTGACGTAGAGAGGAAAGATTCGACGTAGAGAGGAAAGATTTGACGTAGAGAGGAAAGATTGCTGCTGGAATTGGGTGGAATTGCAGCTAAACTATACAGAGTCATACAGTTTAGCTGCTCCGTCGAATCTTCTTTGAACATTCGACACCATAAGCCTTCAATGACAGATTCAACCTTAATTCATTTGGATTTTCGGACGAATGCAATTTTTAATGAAAAACTAAATAAATAAAAATGAATTTCGGGAGTAACTAAATACCGGTACATTTATTTTTCGGACAAAAACTAAATTCTGAAACAAAATATTTCAGTGTGCACATGTCTAATAAATGCTTCATTTGGAGAGGAGTCAACAAGGCCTATGATGAAAGGTACACCATTCCTACTGTGAAACACGGAGGTGGATCGCTGATGTTTTGGGGATGTGTGAGCTAAAAAGGCACAGGTTAAAACTGATGGCAAGATGAATGTAGTATGTTATCAAAAAATACTGGAGGAACATTTGCATTCATCAGCCAGGAGGCTGTGCATGGGACGTACTTGGAAATTCTAACATGACAATGATCCAAAACACAAGGCCAAGTCGACCTGTCATTGGCTACAGCAGAATAAAGTGAAGGTTCTGGAGTGGCTATCTCAGTCTCCTAACCTCAATATCATTGATCCACTCTGGAGAGATCTCAAAAGCGCAGTTCATGCAAGACAGCCCAATCATTTACAGGAACTGGAGGCTTTTTGCCGAGAGGAATGGGCAGCTTTAACATCTGAGAAGATAAAGAGCCTCATCCACAAATACCACAAAAGACTGCAAGCTGTCATTGATGTTAAAGAGGGCAATAGACGGTATTAAGAACTGGGGTATGTAAACTTTTGATCAGGGTCATTTGGGTAGTTTCTTTTGTCATTATGATTTAAAAAGAGTAAATACAGTTGATTGATAATAAATGGCTTCAGCCAAACACTAACCATGAGTGAAAGAAAAGTTTTTGTGTTATCATTTATATTCTCTGAAAAATGGCCCAAGAAATCATAAATTCTGCCAGGGTATGTAAACTTATGAGCACAGCTGTAGTGGCTGGTGAGTGAAACCAGGTGTTATTACTTTTCATTTACAGGCTGTTACATTTTTTAGGAGACCAAAGCTGTCTGTGACCCCATTACAGTTTTTCTTTGACACATCCACTTCAATCTCACCTTACATTTTCCTGTACACAAGGTTTTATGGGCACTTTTGTCACATTTCTGGGAGATATTTTTTTGTATTCTTGAATCTGATTCTTTTGTGACCCTCTACAACCAATTGCCTAAAAGGCAAGACTATAATCCTCTAAATTACTAACTTTAGCTTTTCTACCCATAGATTTCATCTTGGATTTAGGATCAATTGATATATTCAGAGATGACATATTGCATTGTTCATATCTGAAAATCAAAGAGAAATGTTTTATTTCAGTGGGTACACAGTTGAGGTTTCTATGTTTCCCCCTCGTTTGTGTTAATTTAGTATGAAATCTGACTAACAGTACTGAATTTACATCTATTTCTGTATCAGAAGCATTCATTAATAAACCATCTCTGACACTTGTCACCATTTGTATCTAAAATGTTTTCAGCATTCTCTGTGTTTCATATCATGTTTGTGCTTTCTCATCATTTAAGCACTATAAAAGAAAAGAGTTGTCATAGGGAGACAGCAGCCGCATAGCCATGTTTTATCACACAAGATAGGTTGCTCTCAAATGTATCTGCCAAAACTCAGCATATGTAGTGATACATGGATGGTAATTCGCAATATGTTTGTCTCTCCACAGATAGGTAAAGGAATTAGCTTATAGATCTTTGACTGAATACAGCAGGTGGGACTCATTTCAGGACAGAATTCATAGCTCAAGAAATATGCATATGCATAGCTCAATAAATAAAAACACAAATACATAAGAAAGGTGTGTTTTTGTTAAGTATTAATGATGCTTGTAGGACGTTCATTTGTTATTAAAGTGGCTTTTCATGAAAATAGATCTGTAACCCTCCAACCCCCAAATACAAATGGTTAAAAACGATTGAAAAATAATGTTTATATAAAAATAGAATACTTACCTTGGCCCAGTTTACAATGCTCCCAGAAAACATGAATGGTGTCACCATGCCTCTCAGGAATGCTGAGCACTCAAAATCACACGAGAATGCAATCAAATCATTTTCCGAAGTGCATTTTTGGGGGTCTTCTAATGCCCAACTTTTTTGGGAGGCAATACATTGTCCCCCACACCTCCAGAAAGCATTGGAAGCTGGTCCAAGATATTTTTCCTTTTTTTTTTTTAACAAACTTTATTTTTTAGTGGTGTTTATGACCCATATGCTTTAGTGTAGTGGGGGATCTAAAATTAAAGTGGATTTTCCTCTGGATGGATTTACAACAGATGATGATGATGATGTAAAATACAAAATTTTACAATTGTCATTGAAACAATATGTAAAGTAAAATATCCCATTTGAGACAATTGTTCAGCTGGTCTCTTGCTGAAAAGGTGATTTCCCTACACTTTAAACTGTTTTCCTCCAATTTTATGTTGTGACTTTTGGACAGGATATGAGACTGAATCTCCATATCTGAACACAGGCATATCTTTCTACCATTTCACATTCTCCCTGACTAAATAAAAAAAAAAAAGGTTTTGGCTTTAGATGCAGTTCAGTTGTGAGCTCCAAAAGTACCTGCTCAAAAAAATCAGTTGCTAGTAGCCTAAGATCTAGTTTCTATTTAAAGCATTTAAAGGACAGTGAAAAAGTTTTTTTGATTTACAAGATAGAATTTGATGTAATTGTTAGTTTATATGGATGTAATAGTTAGTTTATATGGATGTAATAGTTAGTTTATATGGAACGCATTCATTTTATCAGTGTGAAGAAGACAGACTAACTGCCAATGGCAGGATAAGACATGTTTTCCCCAGCTCTTCCCTTGCCTCGGCTCTCAAACTACCACACAAGGGCTCTTACATTCTTTCCACTGGCAAAAATGGGGAAAAGGGAACCTACAGAAGCAGAATGCTGGCAAGATTGGCTCTTTTTTTGGGCAGAGCTGGTGATCAATCCCCACCAACTTGGTCATGGCCAATATAGTGGCAGTCCTGTACAAAAGTTCCTTACAGACCAGGCACCTCCTTGCTTCTCCGCTCCACTCCAACAACCTCCAAGCCTTCACTGTGCCCCTGGATCAAGACAGCACACTGCAACCACAACCTAGCCCGCTGTACCTGCCTCTGAGTTCTCCATCTAACTGCAGAGCTAAGACATTGCTGCACCATGAGAATCTGGAGCCAGTCCCCCCTCCTCTATCACCAGCCTCCTCTTTCCGGGGGCCTCCTGATGCTGTGCAGGCTGGGGTGTGGGACTCTAATACCCAGTCACAGATGCATACTGGCTCTGACTCCCTCTGTTTCTTCACTCTCCTCACATGCTACCTCTACACAGCAGCTTCTCCCCCTTCACCAATAAGGAGCTGTGCATCCAGCCCATGTGGGAATGGCAGATCCCCAGCATTTGTTTCAAAGGTAGAAGATGATTGTGACTTGAAACCCTATATCAAGTCATTACCTACTCGATCATACCTTTAGAAATACATGACCAGACTTGAGACTCCAATTAAATGGGATGTGAGCTTGATGAAAACAGATATGAACCGAGCTGACTCTAAGGTCAAAGAGTTGTCCTCTACTGTCCTGTCACTTCAACAGATGGTTGAGTTGCACGGTTTTAGGAAGTATTAACTTCCTACAACTTCCTACAACTCCATGTGTATTCGGGCATCTCCTAAGGTTGTCCAGAGTCCTTCTCTAAAATTAAAAAAGGAATCCTGATACATTGCCTGTTGGCTGTGCGTGTGGCCATCTCACTCCATTGGACTTCTCTTCTCCTCATCATGGTAATAGAGACAGATAGCAGAGGATAGTATTGACCCTGAGAAAGTCCATACTACCTGGACTTAGGGGGGCATGTAGTGATTTAGATCATTTCTATGTCTTGCTCACACAGTGAACTTGATATTCCTTTTCAATAATTTTTATTTGTATAAAATCAATAAGTGCAGTAATCATACAAAAACAAATATGTAAGCAATTGATCCAGATAGAGGTCACTAGCTGAACACCAGAGGAATATTTCACATAACCTCAGCACGTAATAGACAATCAAAAGGGGCAGCGCAACCAGATATGAATATTATAATATAATAAAGTCCCAGACTGGGAGAAAAAATTCAAAGTCCATAAATTGTAGAAGAATTTCCAATGTATAGAAACACCTTGTGGTTCCTGAAGGGGCTCCGCGAGTACACAAAGTATCATCGGGGAACTTGCCTACATTGGAAGCATTGGTACTGTAGGGATGAGCCGAACACCCCCCCCTACCCAGTTCGGTTCACACCAGAACATACCGAACAAGCAAAAAATTTGGAAGAACACACGAACATCGTTAAAGTCAATGGGACACGAACATGAAAAATCAAAAGTGCTAATTTTAAAGGCTTATATGCAAGTTATTGTCATAAAAAGTGTTTGGGGACTCGGGTCCTGCCCCAGTGGGGTTTATTTTTTTTAAAACGGCCCTTTTTCTAGGAGCAGTAATTTTTTTAATGCTTAAAGTGAAATAAAAATGAAATATTCCTTTAACCACTTTGCATCCAGGCCAATTCTGACATTTCTCTCCTACATGTAAAATTCATAATTTATTTGCTAGAAAATTACATAGAACCCCCAAACATTATATAGAATACAATGGCGGTCATTTTTATCTAGCACGGTATTTGCGCAGCAATTTTTCGAACGCATTTTTTTCAGAAAAAAAACAATTTCATGCTTTAAAAAAAAACAGTAAAGTTAGCACAATTTTTTGCATTATGTGAAAGATGAAGTTATGCCGTGTAAATAGATAGCCAACATGTCACGCTTCAAAATTGCACACGCTTGTGAAATGGCGCCAAACTTTGGTATTTAAAAATCCCCATAGGCGGCGCTTTAATTTTTTTTTACTGGTTACATATTTTGAGTTACAGAGGCGGTCTAGGGCTAGAATTATTGCTCTCGCTCTAACGTTCGCGGTGATACCTCACATGTGTGGTTTGAACACCGTTTTCATATGTGGGCCGGACATACGTATGCGTTCACTTCTGCGTACGAGCTCACGGGGGCAGGGGAGCTCAACATTTTTTTTATTTTTTTTATTGTTAATTTTACTTTTATTTTTTTTAGTTTGATACTTTATATAAAAAAAAAAAAATATTTGATTACTTTTATTCCTATTACAAGGAATTTAAACATCCTAATAGGAATATGGCACGATCGGACCTATTTACAGTGCTATATGGGGTCAGCCGCTATGATCATTCTTATGGTGCAGGAAATCGCTGTAGCTACAGGCATCATTCAGATATACCCCCGGGAAGTAGAGGACGTCATATGACATATATTGGGTGCCAAGTGGTTAAATATCGTGCCTGGCGGTGTCTATAGTATGCCTGTAAAGTGGCGCATTTTCCCGTGTTTAGAACAGTACCACAGCAAAATTACATTTCTAAAAGAAAAATTGTCATTTAAAACTGATTGCGGCTGTAATGAATTGTTGGGTCTTGGCAATATAGATAAAACTAATAAAAAAAGAGCATGGGTCCCCCCCTTAGTCCATTACCAGGCCCTTTGGGTATGGTATGAATATTTTGGGGAACCCCGAACGAAAAAAAAAAAAATTGTGTGGGGGTCCCCCTAAAATCCATACCAGGCCATTCAGGTCTGATATGGAAATTAAGGGGAACCCTGCGCCAAATTTAAAAAAAAAAAAATGACGTAGCGGTCCCCCCCAAATGGAACCATGTGCCAAAATGTTTTAAAAAAATGGCGTAGGGGTCCCCCCAAAATCCATACCTGACCCTTATCCAAGCACGCAACCTGGCAGGCCACAGGAAAAGAGGGGGGGCGAGAGAGCGCCATTTCACAAAAAAAGTGTAAAAAATTGTAAAAAAGACAAGAGACAGCTTGGGACAAGTCCTTTATTAAAAAAAAAATGTCCCGCGAAAAAAAACTGCAACCGTTCCACCTCCATGGGAGGCTCCCGCCAACTGATGCTTCTTCTGGGTGACAGTTCTTATATAGCTGAGGGTGGGGCCACCCGGTGACGTAAACAGGTGACCCCGCCCCCCTCTGACACCACAGGGAATTTGTCACCCAGAAGAAGCATCAGTCGACTGGAGCCTCCCATGGAGGTGAAACGGTTGCAGCTTTTTTTTTTCTTTTTTGGTCCGACGGGCTGTATGGATTTAAATCACGGGACATTTTTTTTTTATTTTTTAATATTTTTTAATAAAGGACTTGTCCCAAGCTGTCTTTTTTTTGTGGGGGGGGACATTCCCTCCCACTGCTTGTGAAATGGTAGAAGTACAATGTACCCGTTACCAATTCACGTAGGGGGGAGACCGGGATCTGGGGGTCCCCTTGTTAAAGGGGGCTTCCAGAATTCGATAAGCCCCCCGCCGCATACCCCCACAACCACTGGGCAAGGGTTGTGGGGACGAGGCCCTTGTCCCATCAACATGGGGACAAGGTGCTTTGGGGGCTACTCCAAAGCACCCTCCCCATGTTAGGGGCATGTGGCCTGGTATGGTTCAAGAGGGGGGCGCTTTCTCACCCCCTCTTTTCCTGCGGCCTGCCAGGTTGCGTGCTCGGATAAGGGTCTTGTGTGGATTTTGGGGGGCCCCTATGACATTTTTTTTTATTTGGCGCAGAGTTCACCTTAATTTCAATATTAGACCTGAAGGGCCTGGTATGGATTTTAGGGGGACCCCCACGCAATTTTTCTTTTTTAATTTTGGTTCGGGGTTCTCCTTAATATTCATACCAGACTCAAAGGGCCTGGTAATGGACTGGGCCCCCCCATGGGGGACCCATGCTCTTTTTTTCAATGAGTTGTATCTATATTCCCGAGACCCAACAATTCATTACAGCCACAATCAGTTTTAAATGACAAATCTTCCTTTAGAAATTTAATTTTGCTGTTCTAAACACAGTAAAAATGTGCCACTTTACAGACATACTATAGACACCCCCCAGGCACGATATTTAAAGGAATATTTCATTTTTATTGTTTCACTTTAAGCATTAAAAAAATCACTGCTCTCAAAAAAACTTCAGTTTTCGAAAAAAAAAAATTGCATTGATACATGTTCTCTGGGGCAGGATCCAGGTCCCCAAACACTTCTTATGACAATAACTTGCATATAAGCCTTTAAAATAAGCACTTTTGATTTTTCATGTTAGTGTCCCATAGACTTTAACAGTGTTTTGGCGGCTTTCGAATTTGCCCCGAACACAGCATATTCGGTGTTCACAGAATATCCAAACAACCAAAGTTCAGCCCTAACTAATGCTCGGGCTGAACCGTTCGCCCATCCCTAAGCATTGGAGCCGGATGCCTCTGGTATTTTAACCCTTGCTCAGCAAAAGTGCATTTGACCATCCTATTGAATCAGAGGTCAACATCTTGAGGTGAGGAGCTTGTGTTACTATTGGTGGTGGAAGTTATCACCTGAGGTTGTTCCCACTTTCACACTACCCATTGGGAATTCTTCTACGTTTTATGGGCTTTGAATTTTTTCTTCCTTTCTGGGACTTTATTATAATATTCATATCTGGTTGCACTGCACCTTTTGATTGTCTAATGATTTTTATTGCTTTTAAAGGTTACAATAAACATAAGCAAAATTGTATATGTACAGAAATTAGAAGCACACATGAATGTTACGTTTAACATATATTACTACAAGTAGCATATAAAATACAAGTAATATCACAGTCAAGTAATAGGCAATGAGTCTTAATAGGAAAGAAAGAAGCATCATAGTCAGTAAATTGACAGAAATCTGGCAATAGTAAACATTTCTATCGAGGTAAGATGGATAAAAGGATTCAGGTTTTGCTAGACCTCCAGATTTGCCACGGTTGCCATAGCTTGGTTTTGTGATGTAATGACCCCATAATTGCAGCCATCAATCGTTCATAGGAGTAGGGCAAATGTGTTAAATCAGTCATTTCTAGCATGGTAAGAGGTGTTGAGGATTTCCAGTGCCTAGCAATGGTAAATTTTGCTGCTAGGAGAATATGGATAATTGTGTGTTGGATGCTAGGTGGCATGGAATCCATATCCAAGTTCAATAGTGCCAATTCTGGAGAGGTAGTAATCTGGACCTGGGAAATGTTGGATATAAGATTAAATATGTCCACTATTTTGGGCATACACACGGTCGGATTATCCGCGGACCAGGTCGGTCGGATCCTGTCCGTCGTACTTTGTCCGATGTTGGTGTTGCGTACACACGGTCGGACTACGTTGTCGGAATATCCGGTCTGCAAGAATGTGGTGACGTAAGTCGTCTTCCACGAGATTAGAAAAGGGAAGTTCAGCACCACGTCAGGCACCCGTTGGGCTCCTTCTGCTGATCCCGTGTTTATCGCGAGTTAGTCGAAGTTTGGTGACTTAAGATTCGCGCTTCTCAGTTTTCTGACTCAGATCATTACTGCTCTTCAGTTTGTGCTTGTCGTGCGTATCTGTTTATTAGTGCGTGTAGTCAGTTCGCATTTGTTGGTCATTGCGGCCTATATCTTGATATAGGACGCTTTGATTTGCACTGCTTATTGTCTGCTCGTTTCTGGTATTCATTTCGTTCTTTCAGGCCTTGCTGTTTATCGGTGCTTTCTGTTTGTCCGTTCTGACCAGCCGACCTTTTGTGACCTTGTGAGCGATGTTTCCCGTGCGTACTCGTCGCCGAGTTCGTGCTGTACGCGGAATTGGTGTCGGGCTTTTAGCTTTGACTCAAGACCCGTCCATGAACAGAGTGACGAGGAGGATGTGGACCAAGAATTGGTTGCTTCAGCGTGACCAATTCTCGCACATGCCTTTGCTTCGTGAGATCCGGGAGAATAATCCTGATGATTTCAGGAACTTTCTCCGGATGACGGACCCCGATTTTCACCGTCTTTTGGCTTTGCTGACCCCCTTTATCAGCCGGCAGGATACCTGCATGAGACAAGCCATTACTCCGGAGCAGAGGCTTGTTGCCACGTTGAGGTACTTGGCGACAGGGAGAAGTCTTCAGGATTTGAAGTTCTCTTCAGGTATCTCTCCCCAGGCCCTGGGAATCATTATTCCAGAGACCTGTTCTGCCATCATCGAGGTCCTGCAGGAGGACTATATTAAGGTAACATTTCTCCTTTACTCTTCCCTTCTATGTATGCTCTGTTTGCTAATGTCTTGTATTTTTGACCTCCTTCCCTAATTACCATGATTGCAATATGTTCTAATATGCTGTGCCCCTTTTCTCCTTCATGCATTTTTCCCTTCACTTACCTCCCCAGCATGCTCTTCTGCCCCAATAGACACCTTTGGCCTAGTCACTTAAGCAATGTCTTTTGTCTGCTGCATAGTATTGTTTGCCCCCAAACACCCCCTAAAATACGCACTAATGTTTGCTGTGTGGTTTACTTCATGTAGAGCCCCTTTTTTTTTGGGGGGGGGGGGGGGCAAACTCATTAGGAACCCCCTCCCCCAACTGCTCTGTCAGATGGTACCAATCCTCTATCTGCTGGCTTTCCCAAGGTCAATACACACTATATACCTACCTCTTTATAGTGGGCACCTTTACGGATGAATTCATCAAAGCATGTAGTGCAAGGGGCTGTCTCCCTACTTTCCATTTCCTATTTTTTTGTGTTCTTTCCCTCCTATTAGCTTGCTTGGTAATTTCATAATGTCCCAATGTGCTTTCCTTTTTGTGGTGGGGGGTGTTTGAAATGTTATTTTAGCTTTCCTGGGGGCTGCCAATAGTGTTAAGTGAGGGTCTGGCCAAACTAGCACACATTATTGAGCCATTTGCCAATCAATGAAGTGCAGAGGGTTACCTGTCCAACCCCCCCCCCCCCCCAAACCCTAGTTATTGCCAATGGCCCATCAGAAGTGTGGGGATTGATGGGGGGTAATTAATCTGTGAAGGGGAGCCTCTACTTTTCTGTGCAAATACTTTCCAGCCTCAAATTTTAAACAATGCTCTTGTTCCAAGATGTTGATTGTCTAATCTGCTTGCAATGTTTATGTGCAAAGTGACTAATTTTTTTTTCTGGTTTCACTCCACAGTTCCCTTCCACGCCACAGGAATGGCAGACTGTGGCCTCCCACTTTGCCAGCCGTTGGGACTTTCCTAACTGCGGAGGGGCAATTGATGGGAAACACGTCCGCATCGTCCCACCGCCCAACTCGGGGTCCTACTATGATAATTATAAAGGGTTTAATAGTGTAGTGATGTTGGCGGTGGTGTCGGCGACATATGAATTTATGTATGTGGACGTGGGGATGAACGGCCGGATCTCGGATGGTGGTGCCATTGCGCACACGGAGTTCTACTAGCGTCTCCAAAGTGGCAGTCTGTGCTTGCCACCTCCAGAGGAGAATGCAGAAGGACTCCCCTTCGTCTTTGTCGCAGATGAAGCGTTTGCGTTGACTCCCCATCTGATGAGGCCGTTCCCGATGAGGACCCTCACCCCAGACCAGAGGGTCTTCAACTACAGGCTGTCCAGAGCCCGAAGAGTTGTTGAGAACACTTTTGGCTTCCGCCTGTTCTTGACGGCTATTAACTTGGCGGAATACAAACTCAACCACATAGTTCTTGCCTGTTGCATATTGCACAACTTCCTCAAAAGACATAACAGGAACTATGTGGTGCCCGTTGGCCCAGATGTGGAGGGCCCTTCAAATGCTGACCTCACAGCCCTTCAAGTGGCACGTCCAGGCTTGCCCCCTCTAAATGCCCTTGTGGTCCGCGAGCAATATATGGACTACTTTGTGGGTGGGGGGCCATTGCTCTGCCTGACGATGTGTGAGAGGCATTTTTTAATAAATCTTAGTTTTCAACCAACCTATGATTTCTTGTCATTTCCGTATTCTTTTTAGCTTATTTGACCTTGAATTTTTTTCCCTTTGCCTTCGACAGTGGGAATGCCCTTTCTGGGCAAAAGGAGGTAACAGTCTCTTCTTCCCAAAAAGATTATTCTCATGTTGTGTGTTTGATACCTAATCTTTGGTCTAGAGAAGGTTTGTAGTGCAGAACTGACACCCAAAATACTCCTTTTCAGCACCAGGTCAGACATGTGTGTATTCTCAAAAATGCTGTGCTCCGTGTTTTCGTACAAAGCACTGTGGGTGTCATTTACATAAGTCAAATCGACTATGCTCTACAAGTGCAGTGAAAAAGTGCCCTGGAAAAGAAACTTGCAGTGCAAAGTGGACTTGCCTTTAGTAAATAACACCCATTGCCCCCCATATCCTTTACATTTGACATACATAATGCATTGTGTTTTTTAAATAAGGAAGCCACACATTTAGAAAAGTAAAAAAGTTTACTTGGAAAACATTCACAAGTGCGTTTACAATCTTCTTGCCCAAACTGACAACATCTTGGTTATTTACAACATTGTTTACAAACATTCCGCAATTGGTAAAACCAGGCATGGAGCAAAACAGAACCTATGAACTAGGAAAGTTCAACTTTGTAAAGTGAAGACAAGATCAGACATGACTATATGTTCAAAGTGTGTGTTGATCTTGCCTTCATCACATGGGGGGTCACCCCTGGAAAGTGGAAATTTAGAACATGCACACAATTTGGGTCTGAAAATGGTCATTAGATGGTAAAACACATGCCTAGAAGCTTCAAAAGTGCCATTTTCCATCATGGGGATGAATGGACGTTTTTTGGGGGTGCAACCCCTTCACCACAACCACTTTCGTAGTTCGTAAAGTGGTTGCACCCCCAAAAAAACTGTCATTCATCCACCATGATGGGAGCTAGCACATGTGGACACAATGTGTGCATGTTCCAAATTTCACACAGTTCTTAAGTTGCAAATGTGTTCAGAAGCAGGCACAAATGTGTGTTAATTACTTGGTGCGTTTTCATATTTTTCCTAAAACATCAATGATGTTCTTCAATTTTTGTTGAACATCATTGATGTTTTGCTTTATGTAATCTAGATCTCTATTGCAGACCATTATCTCCCCGATGAGTACGTGGGCACTCTCTGTGGTAAAGTGCGATTTTTCTTCCACAACATCCACGTCACCTAAAAACCACAAACAAACAAAAATCGGGTGTTGGAAATGAGGCAGCCATACATTGATTAGCTTACCAGTAGCTGTGTTCTCCCACACTCACCTGTTGTGGTGACAAGTTCTCCAAGTTCGATGATCTCTCCTTCCTCCTCCTCCTCCTCTGCTTCTGCTCTTTCCCCTTTTTTGGGAGGTGTTGGTTTTGGGGTTTCCTCAGACGGCCCAAGTTTTCGCTCCCCTATGAGAATATACAAAAGGAAGATTTAGCAACACGATCTATTGAGGGCAGAAATAGGAAATGACAAACATTGCTTGAAAGTGACGGACACTATTTTTGTTTGGCCAGTTACAAATGCCAACTACATGAATGTAGTCACTTTGTAAAGGTGCTAAACTTACTAGCTTTTTGGTAGAAGTTTGTCTGATGGAGACCCCCCTCTAGTATCCACTGGAGCACATGTGTGGAAAAGCATAATAAAAAGGGGGTTTGGGTGTCCCAGCACTAGTGCTCTAGAGTCCAGATGGGTAAACAGCTACTGAGTGACCTCTCCTTTACATTGAATAAATTTGGTTTACGCTCTTGCTGACATCTCTAGTGAGAACAAACTTCCTTTCAATAAAAACTTCACCAAACCTCGTATTATAAGTGGCCGAACGATCGAGGTTGCGTACGATCGAATGGACACACACGATCATGACAGTGGCAGAAAGATCGAGGCGGAGTACGATCGAATGCACAGACGAACCTGAAAGTGGCCATTTTGGAATGTACAACTTAGTAAAAATCAAACCACATGGAGCAGTATGCAAGCAAGAAATCAAACACAAAACACAACTACTTACTTTTTTGAAGAACTCGCTTGATCTTTCTGTACTGATCGGCCTCCCTCAGTTTCAGGTCTGACCAGCGTTTCCTGAGTTGCTCCTTGGATCGTTGTACCCCAAAATGATTGTACAGCCTTCTCACAACTTTAGACATGATCTTTGGCTTGCGGACATTGGGGTTGAGGTAAGGCCCATACTTCCCATCCTCTTTAATATGTCCACCATCTCCAACATTTCTCCAAATGACATATTAGAGGCCTTGAATTTCAGGCTCCAGGATCGGGACGTTTCTGCCTCCGGACTTTCCTCGTCCTCCTCCTCGTTGGTGGGATATTTGGGGCGCACCTGCTGTGTCCCCGCCATGTGCTCTCCCCACTGCGCCGTAAAGAGAAGGGGTGGGGAATAGACGAGAAAGATCGTCAGGGGCGGGCGGAGTTTGACGCATGCGCACTGTATATAAAACGTCACACGCCTGTGTCGTAGCCACGATCTGGGAGACGAGGGGAGAGAAAGCTCACACACGAGACGATCGCTAGAAACGAAGGTACAATTTGACGTTGGTACATAACTAGCCTAGACTGATTAGAACTTGAGGCTTCTTTATGGAGAAGATTAGGAGAGTTTAGGCTGACATTATTTATATTGTTTTGTGTGGTGTTGTGTCTTGCAGAGGTGATGGAGGGCTTCTACGACGTGAGTTTTCTCCCCCTCTTCATTGATAAATACAGGGAATTTCCCCTATTATGGCAAGCAAAGCACCGCGACTACAGCAACAGACCAAAGAGGTACGCAGCCATGCTGAAACTTGTGGCATTTGTAAAGCCAAACCTGCCCACGGCAACCGCGGCGAACTTAAAAGTCAAAATTAATAACATGAGGAGTACCTATTTCCGGGAGCGCAATAAGGTCCGGAAGTCCCTAGCATCTGGAGCTGCAGCAGCTGATGTCTATGTCCCCACGCTCTGGTACTATGAGAGGCTCCACTTTCTCAAAGACCAGGCTAATGTCAGGAAGTCACTCTCGACTCTTCCTTGCACGCGTCCTTCCACGCACGCCACCCCTGATGAGGCTTCCGAGGACCAACCTGGGCCTTCCAGTATGGAAGATGTGCAGGAGCCCAGCTTGTTCCAGGTATAGTAGTTTTGTAACCATTTTTGGGAATAATGAATGATGTTCAGTTAATTCAGGATCCCCAATTGCTTAGTTCCTAACGTGATTGACATATCAACAGACAGTGGTGTTGGAGACATTTTTGGGAAGAATCTAAACTGCAGGGCTGAGAATTGTATGGTTTTCTATTTGTAAACATTTTGCAACAGTCACTAGATGAGAATTGTGTGTGTTTGATGAACAAATAACTGAAACTATGTCCCTTTTTCATACACAGGAAGACCTCAGCCAGGAGGTGGCTGTGGAATGTGGCAGTCAGGAGGAGGCAGGGGTTAGTGGCAGCCAACAGGGGGGTAGGCGTAGGAGCCTGACTGTCTCCCAAGTCCCTCCCCTCCGCCTTCCCTACAGAAGGGCGAAAAGCATGGGGGAGGTGGGAGAGTCAGCGCTCCAGCTGATACGAGATGCTTCAGCCTCCCTATATGCCACACCCACCTACGAGGAGGCCTTTGCCTCCTTGGTTGCCAAGAAAATGACGGGTATGGAGGCGGGGCAACACAGCATGTGTGAGGATGTCATCCTCAAAATCCTAAATGAGGGGATGGCTGGGGAGATGACTCCCCTCACACATGTTTGCGAGAGTGACCTTGCTCCGCCTCCTCCTCCTTCTGCCACCCCACCAGCACCAGCACCACGGCGTGGAAGGAAGAGTACAAGGAAGACAAGAGAGTGATGACCTTGATTCAGTCTGGTCTGAGAGAAGATGGAGCCTCTCGTAGGACCAGAGCCTGGGGACCTAGATGGCATCTGCTGCAGTTCCGGATGTTTTGGACTTCAGGACCAGATTGCACTCCCTTATTATTTAGATAGGTACTCCTCAGGCCCCCAATTTTCTAAGCTTGAAAAATGATGGTTGCCGTGGGTGTCCAAGGCTTTGCAAATTCCCCAAGTTTCACCATGGCTGCGTTCCTCTTTGGTTTGTTGCTGAGACCTAAATAAATGTTTTTTGGATTTGAAATAATCATTGACTATTGTGTTTTACTTTTCTACAATGACAGTTTTTCTTTGAGTAGGCAGGTACATTTCACTAATCCTAAAGTAGAATTAACAAGGGGCACCAACAACCAACAAACTCCTAGTAAATTTAAGCAACAAATACAAATGTTAATAATGTGGTTTTGCTAAGTTGAGACACACAACCCCCCTCCAAAAAAAAAAAAAAAAAATCTCCTTCAAATATGTATTCACAAAAAAAAAAAAGAAAAATCATGCTAAAAATATAACAAAGATTCTTTAACGATCTGAGTAAAAATAAACATGTAGTGTATAAATCCTGAAAAGTAATAAAGAACTAAGTTTGTGAGAAGTGCGGGTGAATAGGAGCAGCTAAAACATGTCATTCTTGTTGCATTGTAAAGAAAAAGAGAATGCTCTGCATTAAAGTCATTTTAACATTGCAGCGTGACGAATGTGCTGTGTCGATTAGGAAAGGTAGTTTTACCTGACCGAGCGCTTCCGTCACAGAATTTCTTCTGAGCATGCGTAGCACTTTGTCCGTCGGACAACCGTACACACGATCGGATTTGGTGTGATCGGACCGTGTTGTCGGAAAATCTATCCAGCAGGAGATAGGACTTTGTCCGTCGGACAATCCGACGTACACTGTCCGATGGTGCATACACACGGTCTGATTTTTCAACAACATTGTCCGATCGGACAGAATCCATGCAAAAATCCGACCGTGTGTATGGGGCTTAATCAGCCGACCGTTTTGAAGCCATGGAGTGTTGACGTACTCGGGAACGAGTTCGTGCTGTGCAGGGGATCGGTGTTGCGGTTAACACCTTGGCCCGAGCCCTGTCCATGAACAGGGTGAGGAGGAGTTCATGGTCAATGAATTGGTTGCGCCAGCGTGACCAATGCTCGCATATGCCTTTTCTCCGTGAGATCCGTGAGAATAATCCGATGATTTCAGGAATTATCTCCGGATGACGGACCCCATTTTTCACCGTCTGTTGGCTTCGCTGACCCCTTATATTACCAGGCAGAAAACCTGCATGCGGCAAGCCATCAGTGCGGAGCCGAGGCTAGTCGCCACGTTGCGTTACTTGGCGACGGGGAGAAGATTGCAGGACCTCAAGTTCACGACAGGCATCTCCCCCAGGCTCTGGGGCTCATTAGTCCAGAGACCTGTTCTGCCATTCTCCACGTCCTGCAGGAGGAATCCATTAAGGTAAGTCTTCTCTTTTAAAATTACCTATGTCTTGTTTGTTTGTTAATGTAGTGCATCAATGTCATCATTAACTAATTACCATGATAGGACTATTCTATGAATGGCCCCTATTCCTTTTATTTTTGGATTTTGTTTTTTTGTCTAGTATTTTTATGGTTGACTTATCGAAATAGTTTTAAGAATGTATTATTTAGTGGGTCCCATGCATATTTGCTTGCACCAACCCTCCCAGCATGGAAGCTTGGCCCCCTCAACACCCCTAGCCTAGTCACGTTCTTTGGTTAAAAATGTATATTACCAGCTCCATTGTACAGCTTTACTCACCCCCCCTTTCACCCCCCTTGACCCTCAATTTTAAATTGATTGCTTGTGGTTTTGGTCATCTTGTAATTAGCCCCCCCCCCCCATACCCCCTGATAATTAATATCATTTGGTTTTGGTCATTTTGTAATTTTCCCCCCCCCACACACCCCCTTATAATTAATAGCATGTGGTTTTGGTCAGCTGATGATAATTAATTTGCACCAACCTCCCCAGCATGGAAGCTTGGCCCCCTAAACACCCCACACACCCCCTGATAATTAATAGCATGTGGTTTTGGTCAGCTTGTAATTTTAAATTGATTGCATGTGGTTTTGGTCAGCTTGTAATTATCCCCCCCCCCCCCCCACACCCCCTGATAATTAATATCATGTGGTTTTGGTCAGCTTGTAATTATCCCCCCCCACACCCCCTGATAATTAATATCATGTGGTTTTGGTCAGCTTGTAATTATCCCCCCCCACACCCCCTGATAATTAATAGCATGTGGTTTTGGTCAGCTTGTAATTATCCCCCCCACACACCCCCTGATAATTAATATCATGTGGTTTTGGTCAGCTTGTAATTACCCCCCCCCACACCCCCCTGATAATTAATATCATGTGGTTTTGGTCAGCTTGTAATTATCCCCCCCCCACCCCCTGATAATCAATATCATGTGGTTTTGGTCAGCTTGTAATTATCCCCCCCACACCCCCTGATAATTAATAGCATGTGGTTTTGGTCAGCTTGTAATTATTCCCCCCCCCCCACACACACACCTTTAATTAATTGCATGTGTATTGTGTGACCTTACAATTATTTACTCCCCACCCACATCCCCATTATTATCTTCTCTGGTCCATCAGAGGGGTCATCAATCAGAGATTTGTCCCTTTTATCCTTAATCTTTTGGCTTTATTTCAAGGATGTACTAAATAAATACATATGTTCTTCCAAATTGTTTGTTAATTTGTTGCATTTAGTTTGGTGTTTTGCCTGGTTTATAATTTAAATTGTATCTTTCTGTTTGACTTCACAGTGTCCCTCCACGCCACAGGAATGGCAGACTGTGGCTTCCCAGTTTGCTGCCCGTTGGGACTTTCCCAACTGCGGAGGGGCGATTGACGGCAAACACGTGCGAATTGTGCCCCCACCCCATTCGGGGTCATACTATTGGAATTATAAGGGGTTCCATAGTATCGTGTTGATGGCGGTGGTGTCGGCACAATATGACTTTCTGTATGTGGATGTGGGGAAAAACGGCCGGATGTCGGACGGAGGAGTCTTCAACCACACGGAGTTCGGTCATCGTCTCCAAACTGGTGGGCTGGAGCTGCCACCAGATGAAGATAATGTGGAGGGACTCCCCTTCGTCTTCATTGCCGACGAGGCGTTCGGTCTGGGTGACCATCTGATGAGGCCATTTCCCCAACGATCCCTCACCCCTGAGAGGAGGATTTTTAATTATCGGTTGGCCAGAGCAAGAAGGGTGGTGGAAAATGCATTTGGTATTATGGCCAACCGTTTCAGATTGCTCCTTACATCCCTACATCTGGCAGAGTACAAACTCAATACTATCATTCTTGCATGCTGTGTCATGCACAATTATTTACGCAAACATTCAGGAACATACTCCTTACCAATTGGCCCTGAGGCCGGAGTGGAAGGCAACATGACAGGGCTGGATAATCGCCCTCTTGGTTCCGCACCACAATCAGCCCAGCAAGTGCGGGACCTTTATTTACAGTATTTTAATGGTAGGGGGGCCATTGAAATGGCAGCAGACCCTTAAACCATCTTTTTGATTTACAAAGAATAAATACAGTTATTTATGTTTGAAATATTGGTAGTTTCGTATTGTTTTGCTTTTAATTTGGCCTGTTTTATATGTTGTCCTAGTGCACATCTTAATAGTGGCAAACTTGTTTAGCGTTTAGTAAATAAGCCCCTTTGTCAATGAACCACAACATGTTTTTGTCAAACTGGTAGTATTTAAAAAGAAGAAGCCACACATTTTTGAATTTGTGCAAACATTATTTTTTTTTATTATAGTGCACATCCAAAACTTTGGTTTTATTATTTTTTTTTTTTTTTTTTTTTTTTTGTTGTTTTGGTATTTTTGGTTTTTTTTTTTTTTTTATTTTTTTTGAACCAGATTTTTTTTTTTTTTTTTTATGTTATCTTTTTGACATTTTTTTGGTGTTTTTCTCACAACATATTTTTTTTTGGGATTGATTTTTTAAAACAAACATAAAAACATGTTTAAAATTGTTAAAAAATTTAGGCTTAGCATTTGAAATTATTTACACAATGTAAAAGTCCAGAACTTACAAAGTTCAACAGGTAACCCATGAACAGAAGAAGCCAAATTTTGAATATGCACACTAATTTAACTGGAAAATGGGTAATGTCAACATGTGCTATGTTCCATCATGGGGAATCAATGGACGTGTTTTGTGTGTGAAACCCCTTCCCTCTCACCTACTAGCATTAGGGGTTGCAAACACCAAATGCGTCCATTGAGATCGCCTGATGGCACATAGCACATGTTGACATACCGTGTGCATATTAAAAATTTGGCCTCTAAAATTAGTTAAACAGCGCATCAAAAGGGGAATGAAGGACATGATTGATGTTAAGAAATGTAAAAGGGGTCTTTAGATTCTCCCCAAAACATCAATCATGTCCTTCATTCCCTGCTGCATGGTGGCCATCTCCTTCTGCATATTTTCCAGCTGCAGATTCCAGGCCATGATCTGGCCAATAAGCCTGTGGGCACTGTCAGTGGAAAATGGCTCCGCAGCTTGTCCTTCCACAAACAGATCAGCATCACCTAAAAGTTGGGTAGATAAAACACAAGAAAAAAAGTGTCAAAAACATGCAGACCTTAATTTATTACCTCAATCTGTGTTCTGAGACACTCACTTGGTGGGGTGCAGATTTGATCGACTTCAACGACCTGTTCCGCCACATCCACGCGCGGGCTTGGGCTAACTGCCCAATTAGTCTGGTGAGGCCGGGAGGTCCTCGTAGGTTCGGACTGACGTCTGAGTCTTTTGCCCCCTATGGTAATGGAACACAAAAAGGTACACTTTTGAATCACACTGATATTTGAGTGCCAAAATAGGATTAGTAAACATTGTTTAAAAGTCTTGCCAATTATTAGCAGTTTGTTAGAAGATCCTACTTGAAGACAGAATTGAAATGTCTATCTAATGAAACTCCAATACTTAAACCGCCCTTCAACCCTAAATTTGAACTTCCGCTCATTGGATCCCTGCACCCCTGTGGTGTCTTATTTTGAACCTTTTAGGGGGGATGGGTTGCAGATACCTGTGTAAGGCAGGTATTTGCACACACATCCGGCCCTAGACTCCCACAGAAGTATACGCCACATCCCGTCCCACCGTGCTGTCTGCTGGGACACACAGGGGTCCCCGAGCTCGCGCGGACCAGTCCTATTGCATTGCGCAACTGGCGCATGCCCAATAGTGACCCGGGAAGTGAAGCCGCAAACATTAATTTCATGATTGCAAGATCAGAGATTGTAGCTGCACCATCCAAGGGACAGGTGAGTGTACTTCTTTGAAAAGTCACCACCTACAGTATTTAGAGATGATGAGCATTTTTTGGGAATTGTGAGCATGACACCCTGCTTAACATATTTCCCCCCCCCCCCCCAAAACAGCCTCTGGAGTCCCTGTGTAAGTTACCCCTAAAACCCTTACTACAGCAGTAATTGTATAGATAGTGACAATAATAAACAACCTTACAACTCCAACAACCCAAAGCCAGGTAAACTCAATAAACGTTATGAAGACAAACGGAACTTTCATCAAATATGCGCAAGTTTCAGGTACGAATGGTAATAACATCTGCGCAAGTTTCACGTACGAATGGTAATTAAATCTGCGCAAGTTTCAGGTACGAATGGTAATTACATCTGCGCAAGTTTCACGGACGAATGGTAATTAAATCTGCGCAAGTTTCACGTACGAATGGTAATTACATCTGCGCAAGATTCACGGACGAATGGTAATTAAATCTGCGCAAGTTTCACGTACGAATGGTAATAACATCTGCGCAAGTTTCACGGACGAATGGTAATTAAATCTGCGCAAGTTTCACGTACGAATGGTAATTAAATCTGCGCAAGTTTCAGGTACGAATGGTAATAACATCTGCGCAAGTTTCACGGACGAATGGTAATTAAATCTGCGCAAGTTTCACGTACGAATGGTAATTAAATCTGCGCAAGTTTCAGGTACGAATGGTAATAACATCTGCGCAAGTTTCACGGACGAATGGTAATTAAATCTGCGCAAGTTTCACGTACGAATGGTAATTAAATCTGCGCAAGTTTCAGGTACGAATGGTAATAACATCTGCGCAAGTTTCACGGACGAATGGTAATTAAATCTGCGCAAGATTAGACATATCAAGTATAACCATAGTAGCGCACGTGCTTGACTTACTTTTTTTGATGGCTTTTCGAATTCTCCTATACTGATCGTGCTCCCTGGATTTGATGTCGGACCATCGCTTGCGCAGTTGATCCTTGCCCCTTCGTACGCCGAATTTCTGCTCCAGGGTGCTGACGATTGTAGTGAGAATCTTGTCCTTGCGCAAGTTGGGACGAGGGTACGGGCCATTTTCCCCGTCGTAATCTTCCCTTTGGAGGATGTCCACCATCTCCACCATCTCTTCAAAGGCCATATTGGTGGCCTTATATCTGCTGCTGGATGCAGATGTGTTGGCTTCTTGGCTTTCCTCCGCGCTACTGGCTGAGAATGTGTCCGCCATATTCATGAATTAATTCACCAACAATGCAACGAGGGGAAGCGGGGCGGGGAATACTCGTCATGAGGAACGTCATGGGCGGGCGACGCGGAGGACGCAGGCGGACTTCGACGCGTGCGCAGTGTATATAAGGCTGTTTGAGGGGCCCACGTGTTCCCGAACGGAAGTAGCGAGCGCTCTGTACGAAGGTAAGTGTTTTCTAGGATGCATTACTGTGTTTTTTTTTTTTGGGTTTTGGGCCAGCATTTTTTAAGGATATGTGTGTGTTGCTGCCTGTGTGTAGGGGTTGCTGCCTGTGTGTAGGGGTTGCTGCCTGTGTGTAGGGGTTGCTGCCTGTGTGTAGGGGTTGCTGCCTGTGTGTAGGGGTTGCTGCCTGTGTGTAGGGTGTGTTGTGTAATGTTTGTTAAGAAAAACTGGTTGTGCGTTTTAAGTAACATTTGTGTTTTTGGTCTTTTGTATTGCCATTACTAACAAAACAGAAACAAACATGTCATCACCCCAGTTGAATCCATTCAAGGACCAGCAGTTCATGTCCGAATTCATTGCCCTGTACAGAAAAAATACCAACCTGTGGCAGCTCAAGAACCCTTTATATGGCAATAGGGATGTCCGGAAGGCAACACTGGGGCCACTTGTGGCTTTTGTGAAGACTAAAGTCCCCAACGCAAACACCAAGTTTGTGGAAGCCAGAATTGCAAGTTTAAGGCACATGTACAAGCGGGAGCGCAAGAAGATTGAGGAATCAGTCAGATCAGGAGCAGCAGCAGAGAATGTTTATGTACCCAAGCTGTGGTACTACAACCAACTGACTTTTATAGGTGACCAGATGGAACCCAGGCAATCACTGTCGACTCTTCCCTCCACCCTTCCCTCCACTCTTCCCTCCACTCTTCCCTCCACCCCAGCTGAGGCTTCCACGGAAGGAGAAGACCCCTCCACCTTGGAGCAGGCTGATGCGCCCAGCTGGAGCCAGGTATATATTTAGTAGCCTAAATTGTGATTGTGTGAATATTAATGCTGTAAACGTTAAAATGTGAAACAATTAACACCCTGAACTCAGAATTGTGAAAAAAACTGACAAAAATTATGCACACTTCTAAAAAGTGTTGGTGCAACATATCGATACATATATAGTGTATACATACATCCAGTAGTGGCAAAAAAAGCGTTAGACAACATTGGTGATCTGCTTGGAAAATGCAGGGGTCCAAATGATAGCCTTTTGGATCTTTTGGAAAATTTAGATGCTCGTTCCTAAGTTTACAATTGGATGATTGAGGAGGCCAGAAACCACAAAACAGGTGTTTGATTTTTGTTTTTATTTGCACACAGGATGAGCTGACCCAGGATGATGCCGGGACAAGTGGTATGGAGGAGGAGGAGGACATGACCAGCGAGAGCCAGGAGGTGGCTGGGCCCAGCACGAGCCAGAGTGACAGCCAGACCCAATTAAGAAGTCTACCTCCACCCCTGCCCTTACCCCCAAGAAGGCCCAGGAGGATGACCATTGTTGAGGAGGAATCACTGCAACTGATTCGGAAGGCGAGTGCGATTCTCGACAAACCCCCCCTTCCAGAAGAGGCCTATGCCAGCTACGTGTCCAGCAGGTTGCTGGAAATGGAGAGGGGCCAACGGCACCTGTGTGAGGGCCTCATTTCTGAGGCAATTAGGGGGGGTTTGAGGGGTGAATTACGAGAATCCACCCGCCTGACCCATGAAGGCCCGACACCAACTTCTCCTCCTCCTCCTCCTCGTCTTCCTTCTTCTCCTCCTCCTCCTCCTCCTCCTCCTACTCCTCCTTCTACCACAAGTCAGCCTCCAAGGAAGCGTGCAGGGAAGACTGCAGGGAAGAGTGCAGGGCAGCGTGGTGGGAAGAGTCGGAAGTGATTGCCTGGCTTCAGTCTGGTCTCACAGAAGACACAGGCTGTTGTAGTGCCACAGCTTGGGGACATAGATGTCATCTGCTGCTGTTCCTGGTCTGTCTGATTCCTGGTCAATCTTCTTGTGCTCCCTATATTGTATGAAATGTGCCCAAGCTTAATTTTTGGCTTCACAAACTTGGTGTCTGCCGTTGGGGCAAAAAGTCTTCACAAAATCTACAAGTGGCTCCAGTGTTGCCTTCCTATTTTGTTTTGCCTTGTTTGTTTTAACCAGAATAAATGGTCATTTAATTTTCATCAAATAATGATATACGTGCTTGTTATTCAAAAACATAGTTTCTTTAGGAGTAGGCAGGTACATGTCTAAACATTCATTTGACAATACAAGTGTAAAGTGCAACTTCAATGGAACTGCAAGTGCAGTCGCTGGAAAGGTGAGGGTTAAGATCTGAATTAAGGGCAAGCTCTGCTGACTCCACAATTGTATCATGTGTAATAACTAATCCTTTTGATAACCAACAAATAATAAAAAATATCTATATAGAGATATATGTACATATATAATATATAGATATATATATATATATATATATATATATATATATATATATATATATATATTTTTATACACGTATAGATCTATATATCTAGATATATTAATATATATATATATATATATGTAGATATCGATATATATTTTTTTTTTGGGCTTATTGAGAAATATAGATATATTTTTCATTTGGTGATTTGGATATCTATATCTATATCTATATCTATATCTATATCTATATATCTATATATATATATATATATATATATATATATATATATATATATATATATATATATATATATATATATATATATATATACAAATATATAACTTCACTAAAGAATGCTGAAGAAAAAACGTTCGGGAGTACTCTGCGTGAATATACAAGCAGCAAGGCAAAATCATTCTTCAAGTACGATAACATACAAATCCCGCTGTCAGAAAAAAAAAAAAAAAAAAAAATCAGCAGCGTGACGATTGTGCGAGCTTCAAAACGAAGGCTAGTTTTACCAGACCGAGCGAGTCCGTGACATAATAGCTACTGAGCATGCGTCCTTTTTGGTACGCCGGACCATACTACACACGACCGGATTATCCGCTGGACTGCCAAGTCCAGCGGATAATTTGAGAACAAAACCTGAAACTTTAGTCCGCCGTACTTTGGCCAAAAAAAGTCCGCCGGCGCCCACACACGAGGGGATTATCCGCTGGACTTCGGTCCAGCGGATAATCCCGCGGGATAGTCCCTTCGTGTGTACGCGGCATTAGAAGACCAAGCAGTGAAGGACGAGTCCTCTATTTTCAAGGGTTGTTATTGGGATTTTAATGCGTGAGACATTATTATTAGTATGTGCTGATGTACAGTTGTGATCATAAGTTTACATACCCTGGCAGAATTTATGATTTCTTTTTCATATTTTCATATTTCATTTTTCAAAGAATATAAATGATAACACACAAAAACTTTTCTTTTTTTTTTTTGTTTCATAAATTTTTATTGAAAAAAGTATGAACAGATAATACAATGACATGTCAATAGAGAAAAAAAAAACAAAGAACGAGAGCATGTTACATTTTATGATGCTTAGAGATGAATAACAGCAATCTCAAAATATCTTACCAATGAGTTATTAACGTAATTCTAGGTCTATAGAATTTAAATGTAGATACATTCTGTCATAAAGAGAAAAAAAAAAAAAAATGGTTCAAATATATTTTCTTATATATTTTTTTTGGTGTGGACATACCACACTATGCCATAGGGGTTAAGGTGGGAGGAGGTGGGGAAGAGAGGGGGAGGGGAAAGAAAAACAAAAAAAAAGATAGATAGATAAGGAGGGGGGAGGAGGAGATCAGGTAGTGAGCATTAATGTGAGACACCATTGTTTCATCATTTTCACGGATAGTCTTAGGATAATCTTTTCCGATTTAAATGTATTTTTCTTAAGTGATAATATCTTTATATTCTTGCGTGCTTTTAAACTCCAGCCAACTTTTCTTTCACTCATGGTTAGTGTTTGGCTGAAGCCATTTATTATTAATTAACTGTGTTTACTCTTTTTAAATCATAATGGCAACAGAAACTACCCAAATGACCCTGATCAAAAGTTTACATACCCCAGTTCTTAATATCGTGTATTGCCCCCTTTAACATCAATAACAGCTTGAAGTCTTTTGTGGTATTTGTGGATGAGGCTCTTTATCTTCTCAAATAGTAAAGCTGCCCATTGCTCTTGGCAAAAAGCCTCCAGTTCCTGTAAATGTTTGGGATGTCTTGCATGAATTGCACATTTGAGATCTCCCCAGAGTGGCTCAATGATATTGAGGTCAGGAGACTGAGATGGTCACTCCAGAACCTTCACTTTTTTCTACTGTAGCCAATGAGAGGTTGACATGGCCTTGTGTTTTGGATCATTGTCATGTTGAAATGTCCAAGTATGTCCCATGCGCAGCTTCCTGGCTAATGAATGCAAACGTTCCTTCAGTATTTTTTGATAACATATTGCATTAATCTTGCCATCAATTTTGACCACATTTCCTGTGCCTTTGTAGCTCACACATCCCCAAAACATCAGTGATCCACCTCCAAGTTTCACAGTAGGAATGGTGTACCTTTCATCTTAGGCCTTCTTATCTCCTTCCAAATGTAGCGTTTATGGTTGTGGCCAAAAAAGCTAAATTTTGGTCTCATCACTCCAAATGACTTTGTGCCAGAAGGTTTGATGCCTGTCCCTGTGCTGTTTAGCAATTTATAAGCGGGATACTTTGTGGCCTTTGCGTAGTAATGGATTTCTTCTGGCGACTCGACAATGCAGCCCATCTTTCTTCAAGTGCCTCCTTATTGTGCATCTTTAAATAGCCACACCACATGTTTTCAGGGAGTCCTATATTTCACCTGAAGTTTTTTGTGGGTTTTTCATTGCATCCCAAACAATTTTCCTGGCAGTTGTGGCTGAAATTTTAGTTGGTCTACCTGACCATGGTTTAGTTTCAACAAAACCCCTCACTTTCCACTTCTTGATTAGAGTTTGAACACCGCTGATTGGCATTCTCAATACTTTGGATATATTTTTATATCTATTTCCTGTTTTATACAGTTCAACTACCTTTCCCCGCAGATCCTTTGACAATTCTTTTGCTTTCCCCATTACTCAGAATCCAGAAACATCAGTGCAGCACTGGATGAAAGATGTAAGGGTCTGTCAGGAGTCCAGAAACTCATTGACCTTTTATACACACACACTAATTACAAGCAAACAGATCACAGGTGAGGATGGTTACCTTTAATAGCCATTCAAACCCCTTTGTGTCAACTTGTGTGCAAACTTTTGATCAGGGTCATTTGGGTTGTTTCTGTTGCCATAATGATTTAAAAAGAGTAAACACAGTTGATTGATAATAAATGGCTTCAGCCAAACACTAACCATGAGTGAAAGAAATGTTTTTGTGTTATCATACATATTCTCTGAAAAATGGCCAAGAAATCATAAATTCTGCCAGGGTATGTAAACTTATGAGCACAACTGTAACTAGTTTTTGCCAAGCCTTAATTGAAAATGATGAAGGTGGGGGCATAAAGAGAGGATATGAGCCCCCATATGTGTACTGAGTAGCCATGGCAATAGAAAATGTCTGGGAGTATAAGAGGTCTATATGATACCCCATAATGTTTGCTGAGAGGATGGGAACCATTCTTTAATTTGGGTAAGAACAGTGTCTAAATAGTAGTCATAAAAATCAACATATTCCATACCTCCTGCGGAGCAATGCCTTATTAACTTGCTATGAGCGCATCTGGGTCTCTTCCCTTGCCACACCAATCTGGATAGAATAGATTGTAGAGAGTTCAAGTAGCTATATGGGATTGAGATAGGGATAGATAGATACGAGAGATACGAGATATGAGAGCTGGGGTAGGTTGCATCACATTAAATGCAGCAAGTCTGCCTGCCCAAGAAAATTCATATTTAGCTAATATATTCCGATCTTGTTGTAGTTTATTACGGAAAGGTACAAGGTTAGTTTGAATAAGGTTCCTGACTGACCTTGTTAACCGCTTCCCGACCGCCTCCTGCACATATACGTCGGCAGAATGGCACGGCTAGGCAAAAGCACGTACAGGTACGTTGCCCTTTTATTGCCTAGCCGTGGGTGGCGCGCGCCCCTGGGGGGCGCGCTCGCGACCCGGTCGGGAGCTCCGTGACCACGGTCGCGGGACCAGCGGACCCGATCGCCGCTGGTGTCCCGTGATCGGGTCACGGAGCTGAAGAACGGGGAGAGGTATGTGTAAACAAACCTCTCCCCGCGCTTCCTACTCTGCCTGTCATTGATTGGCTGTTCCCGGTCATCGGGAAAGCCGATCAATGATGTCAGACGTCAGCCCCGCCCCCTAATGTAAAAAACACAACACACGTCACAGCCCATAACCCCTCCCTCCCCCTAGTGGTTAACTCTTTCACTACAACTGTCATTTATACAGGAATCAATGCATTTAAATAGCATTGATTGCTGTATAAATGACAATGGTCCCAAAAATGTGTCAAAAATGTCCGATGTGTCCGCCATCATGTCGCAGTCACAATAAAAATCGCTGATCGCCACCATTACTAGTAAAAAAAAAAATATATTAATAAAAATGCTATAAAACTATCCCCTATTTTGTAAACGCTATAACTTTTGCGCAAACCAATCAATAATCGCTAATTGCGATTTTTTTTTTTACCAAAAATATGTAGAAGAATACGTATCGGCCTAAACTGAGGAAAAATAATGTTTTTTTATATATTTTTTGGGGATATTTATTATAGCAAAAAGCAAAAAATATTGCATTGTTTTCAAAATTGTCGCTCTATTTTTGTTTATAGCGCAAAAAATAAAAACCGCAGGGGCGATCAAATACCACCAAAAGAAAGCTATATTTGTGGGAAAAAAAGGACACCAATTTTGTTTGGGAGCCACGTCGCACGACCTCGCAATTGTCAGTTAAAGCGACGCAGTGCCGAAATCGCAAAAAGGGGCCTGGTCCTTTGGCTGCCAATTGGTCCGGGGCTGAAGTGGTTAATTGAATACCAAGGTAGGGTAAACTAGTTTTGGCTCATGCATATGGAAATTGTTGTTGAAGTAGGCTTCTTGATACTTTTTATTAATCTACTGGATGGACTTGTGTCTTTTTTCGGCCTAGCTAACTATGTAACTACTTTCCACTCAAGACCTCCTGCTCTCTAGTTACCTTGTCACCTCCCATGCTCGCCTCCAGGACTTTTCCAGATCCTTTCAAATCCTATGAAATTCCTTACCCCATTCTGTCCAATTATCTCCTACTCTTTTAGCTTTTAGACGATCCCTGAAAACCCTCCTCTTCAAAGAAGCCTATACTACCCGCACATAACAATTGTATTTTAATTTTCTCCATCAGTTCATCCCCCACAGTTATTACCTTTTGTTTCACTTGACCCTCCCTTCTAGATTGTAAGCTCTAAGGAGCAGTGCTTTCTGATTCCTCCTGCATTGAATTGTATTGTAACTGTACTGTCTGCCCTCATGTTGTAAAGCACTGCACAAACTGTTGACGCTATATAAATCTTGTATAGTAATAATACTTAATTATTTGAGTTTTCCCAGAATTAAAGACACCTCCAGCCTATTTTCTGGTTTCAAATCTAAGGTCGAACCTCAGTCTCTCTTGTTCCTGCTTAACATATTCTCTTGGTTCTCCACCTTATTTCTTTCCCTTTTTCTTTCCTTTTAGTTCTTTTATTCCTTCCTTCATTTTATGGTTACTGTATCCTATGTCTTTTTCTTATATTACAGCTTTATAAGCACTACGAAAATATATACTTTGTCTACTATCTCCTTGTAATATGTACCTCAAAAATGTTTGACTATCGAGCTATTTGATCAATATTCATCTTACAGTTTATCTAAAGCCAAAACGTATTTTATTACATAAAGTATTATTTTTTTTTTTGCTTTCTGTGTCCCATTGGGAAAGGTTTTTCTTCACTTCCTGTCTTGAGAATACAATGGGAAATGAGAGAAGATCTCTCCAAATGCACTAAGGATGCTGTATTGTATAAGCATGTTTGGCAAGCTTCAATAGGGGTTAACTAAAACTTCAAAGAGTTTTCACCAGAACATGTGTGAAGATTTTCACATTCTCTCTGCTCCACTGATAACTGAACCTTTTAGCTTTCCCATCACATTCTGCTTCAGTGAAAATGCTCACCAAAACAAATAGAGTGGCTAACAATGGAAGCAAAAATAGTAAAAACAAACTGGCTTCTGGAGCAGATGCTTTTCTGTCACTATAGTCTACCCTCAATGATCATCCTACACTTATCTGTCCAAAGTATTCTTTTCTCTTACACAAGCCTTAAAAAGGAGGTCTATTTAAACCCCTGAAATGCTTTGGATTTAATCAACCCCTTTATGCGGACCTAACACAAATATGCGGCCCCACTAGACTGGGCTTTTTTTCATGGGGCCGCATATTTGTGTATGTTCCTTTGAGATACCAAAGAGACCAGGGGCTCACTGCGAGCCCCGGGCCCAGTACTAACGACCAATACACAGAACTCACTGTCACTGTGAAGCCCACTCACATGTTTTCCACATGTTTTCCATGTGAATGGACGGAGAAAGATTCAGTATATCTCTCTCTCTCTTTGCAGAGAAAAAAAAAGTGTGTGTAAAAAAAATAAAGAAAATAACAATAATAAAAAATAAAATTAAAAAAAAATAAAAAAAAATACCTAGATCAACGTTTGATCTAGGTCAGTGCCAGGGTTAGTGTTTGGGTCAAGGTATTTTATTTTATTTTCCTAAATTAGTATCAGTGTCAGTGTGTTTTATGTAGGATAAAAAAAGCAAAATGTGCACTACTGTTTTTGGGCTGTACTTTGGGTACATACAACAACTAACATACACATGTGGTATCAGTGCGATCGTCAGTCAGTAGAAGGACAATTTCATGAGTTGTTCTTTGGTGGAAGGTTATGCTAGTACCAAGAAATATACAGCTAAATTTAAAAAATAAATATATATATATATATATATATATATATATATATATATATATATATATATATGTATATGTATATATATATATATATATATACAGTGGTGTGAAAAAGTGTTTGCCCCCTTCCTCATTTCCTGTTCCTTTGCATGTTTGTCACACTTAAGTGTTTCGGAACATCAAACCAATTTAAACAATAGTCAAGGACAACACAAGTAAACACAAAATGCAATTTGTAAATGAAGGTGTTTATTATTAAAGGTGAAAAAAAATCCAAACCATCATGGCCCTGTGTGAAAAAGTGATTGCCCCCCTTGTTAAAACATACTATAACTGTGGTTGTCCACACCTGAGTTCAATTTCTCTAGCCACACCCAGGCCTGATTATTGCCACACCTGTTCACAATCAAGGCATCACTTAAATAGGAGCTGCTTGACACAGTAAGGTCCACCAGAAGATCCTTAAAAGCTACACATCATGCCGAGACCCAAAGAAATTCAGGAACAATTGAGAAAGAAAGTAATTGAGATCTATCAGTCTGGAAAGGGTTATAAAGCCATTTCCAAAGCTTTGGGAATCCAGCGAACCACAGTGAGAGCCATTATCCACAAATGGCGAAGACATGGAACAGTGGTGAACCTTCCCAGGAGTGGCCGGCCGCCCAAAATTACCCCAAGAGCGCAGCGACGACTCATCCAAGAGGTCACAAAAGACCCCACAACAACGTCCAAGGAACTGCAGGCCTCACTTGCCTCAGTTAAGGTCAGCGTTCATGCCTCCACCATCAGGAAAAGACTGGGCAAAAATGGCCTGCATGGCAGAGTTCCAAGGAGAAAGCCACTGCTGAGCAAAAAGAACATCAAAGCTCGTCTCAATTTCTCCACAACACATCTTGATGATCCCCAAGACTTTTGGGACAACATTCTGTGGACCGATGAGACAAAAGTGGAACTCTTTGGAAGGTGTGTGTCCAAGTATATCTGGCGTAGAAGGAACACTGCATTTCAGAAAAAGAACATTATACCAACAGTAAAATATGGTGGTGGTAGTGTGATGGTCTGGGGCTGTTTTGCTGCTTCAGGACCTGGAAGACTTGCCGTGATAAAAGGAACTATGAATTCTGCTGTCTACCAAGAGATCCTGAAGGAGAATGTCCGACCATCTGTTCGTGTACTCAAGCTGAAACGAACTTGGGTTCTGCAGCAGGACAATGATCCTAAACACACCAGCAAGTCCACCACCAAATGGCTGAAGAAAAACAAAATGAAGACTTTGGAGTGGCCTAGCCAAAGTCCTGACCTGAATCCTATTGAGATGTTGTGGTATGACCTTAAAAAGGCCGTTCATGCTCGAAAACCCCTCTAATGTAACTGAATTAGGACAATTCTGCAAAGATGAGTGGGCCAAAATTCTTCCAGGACGCTGTAAAAGCCTCATTGCACGTTATCGCAAACGCTTGGTTGCAGTTGTTGCTGCTAAGGGTGGCCCAACCAGTTATTAGGTTTAGGGGGCAACCACTTTTTCACACAGGGCCATGATGGTTTGGATTTTTTTTCACCTTTAATAATAAACACCTTCATTTACAAATTGCATTTTGTGTTTACTTGTGTTGTCCTTGACTATTGTTTAAATTGGTTTGATGTTCCGAAACACTTAAGTGTGATAAACATGCAAAGGAACAGGAAATGAGGAAGGGGGCAAACACTTTTTCACACCACTGTATATATATATATATATATATATATATATATATATATATTTTTTTTTTTTTTTTTTACTATTTTGGGCCAGCTTTCCTTTGATGATATAAAAAAAAAATTAGCAGCTATCCATTACCATTTACCACAAAATAAAAGCCCAATGTAACCTGAAAAAAACAAGGTATAATCCACCTGGATGCACAGTAGTTGTGATAATATGTACGGTTTTACTAACACATGTCAAATCAAATTTAATTGTGCTTAGGTATTAAAGAGGATGTAAACCCTCTTAAAAAAAAACGAGACAAAAAAAAAACCCTGGAAGAAAAAGGAATAATGAGCTAGTATGCATAGCATACTAGCTCATTATGTATTATTTACCTCAGATCGAAGCCCCCGCAGTGTTCCCCGTCTCCCCCTCCGGCTTCCGACATGTCGTCCTGGAGTTACTTCTGGGTATCACGGCTCCGGCGCATGCGCATGGGAGCCGCCGGTAACGGCACGGAGACTGCAGTACAGGACATAGGTGCCATTCCTTCAGTTTTCCCCAGTGCACATGTGCCGATGACATCGGCACATGCAGGGGACAGGGGATATCTCCTAAACCATGCAGGTTTAGGAGATATTCTGGGTAGCTACAGGTAAGCCTTAATATAGGCTTACCTGTAGCATAAGGTTGTAAAATAGGGTTTACAACCACTTTAAGATTTGTTTTACACTTAGCATTAAGAGGTTAAATGTGTGTTAATAAAACTACTTCTGTACATTATAAAAAGCTTCTTGCACTTTCCAACTTGTACATAGGTTAAAAAAAAAATACATTAAATATTAAATAAAGCCTTATACATTTTAGAGCAACCTTTAAGCTTCTTCTGAAGTGAATCTGCTTTCCAATCCTATAGTAGGAGTCTTTATCAGCATAAGGTGACAAGACTATTTATCTCTCTAAGAAAAATATTGTTCAGTGTCATCAAAAAATAATCCTGCATTATGGTTTATTTCTAGTGAGTCTTAATAATATATACGTACTGTATTTAATATTTATTTTAATAAATCACAAGATTTTCACCAAGTACTTATTGACTATTCTTTAACAAGAGAAAAGCAAAAGATAGAAGAAATCCTGCAAAAATCACTAAAATAGAGAAAAAGAAGAGTCTGTGAAGTCAAAAAGAGTCAGTCGCTTGTGGAGCAAAACAACGCTTTCAGCAACACAGCTTGGTTTTGACTGCTTTTGGCCAGTTATTTAACGAAGTAGCTTCCTATTGAGGAAATTCCGAATAGTAATGAGTGAATACATGCTACACAAGGTTTTTTTTTTGCTAAAGATGTTACAACTGGTAAAGGTCTACATTATTTGAGCATTATTCTATTATATTACACGCCTGCTACAGTGTTGTGTTAAGAAAATGGCTCTTATTTATTTGTATAACCTTGAATTTAAAATGATCAGCTAAAATTCCTTGAAGCAAATCGTGTCAGCACTGTATTTCAAAAACCCTCTAAAAATTTGCAACAAAGTAATTGTTTGATCCGCAGGCAGAATGAAATTTTTCACCTAGCTCTCTCCCACTGTCTTTTTTTAATATCCAGTGGTAAAAGAAAAGCACATTGCTCCCTGCAGATCTTTATACTTGTAGTTACAAACTTTACAAGGCTAAACTATTTAGCTTGTGAAAGAGATTTTTTTTCTTACTTAGAAAACCCAGTGTGATTATTGTTACTGAGCGGAATTATGTTGAAAGCAGGTTAATTATTCCACAATTAACATTAATTAAATGTCAGACTATCAGGGGTGATTTTACAAGCATTTGCTGTGTACACTATGTTTTGCTCTTTTGGGAACCTTTTTGAACACTTTGGTGATGGAAATATATGGATTAGAAAGACAATGTGAAACAAGAAGAAAGAATATTTGAAAAAACAATCACAACTTAAATAAGTGTTAAAGGTATAGACCACAAGATTTTCATTATCGCAACTTCTCAGCTGGATATAGTTCAAATCACCAAAAATACATCAACCCATCAAGAACAAGCAGGTATCAATATCTCATGGTAATACCATCAAAGTTACAGTGATGTATACGATGTAAATAGCAAGGGATGCTGAACTATAACCAACTGACCATTTATGAAGAGCTTTCAAATGGCATGGTAAATTGGAGTCACTATATCCCTTTATCCACTGGAGAAACATTGGATGTATGTTTTTATCTTTCTTGATATCATACAGCTTCAACTAGAAATACATGTACAGAAAGCAGAGCTCTGTACATAAATTCCACTAAATACAGTCTGGAGAATTCAGTAAAAAAATGATTATTTTCTGAAAGCAGACACCCTCAAGAATAAAATGGCAGTAGTTACAATTTTTTATGTTACATGATACATGTGCAATGGTTTATTAAGCGCACATTTTCAGTAAATACACTAAATTCAATTTTAGGGCACCTATGCGTAATATAGTATTCCATTTTTGGCAAAATCTAGAAGATAAGGTTGCATCAAATAAATAGATTCCCAACCTGTTAAGCTTTTAAAATTGTAATGAACTTCAGTACCTTTCCTTTATATTTTCTATAGGCAACACTTTAAAAGCCCCTACAAGCAGAGACCATAAATATTGGCCCTTAAATAATTACACTCACTCCAACATGCACATATATATGTAACCTGTTTAGTGCAAGCAATGTTTTTGTTTAAGTGTTTGGATGTAGCTTAATTTTTTACACTTTTTTCTGAAACTTCATTTATATCACATAGAGGACAAAAAGTACCATATGTGCCATAAACCCTTTGTAAAAAAGGTTCTCTTTAAAGCGGAGCTGCACCCGCACAAAAAATATTAAAAGTCAGCAGCTACAAATAGTGCAGCTGCTGACTTTTAATAAATGGACACTTACCTGTTCCTGGTTCCAGCGGTGTAGGCAGAATGTGACCAGAGACCGCTCATCTCTCGCTGCCCCGCTGCCATCCTCTGTCAGGGAATCAGGAAGTGAAGATGCAATGTCTTCACTGCCCGGTTCCCTACTGCGCATGCGCGAGTCTCGCTGCGTGCCTCTATTGGTCCCCGCTGTGTCCTGGGAACTGTGTTTCCCAAGACACAACGGGGCAGCTCCGGATAGGGGCGGGGCAGCTCTGGATAGGGGCGGGGCAGCTATACGGAAGTGGGTGCAGATACGTGTATTATACAGGTATCTGCACCCCCCTCCCCCCTGAAAGGTGCCAATTGTGGCACCGGAGGGGGGGAGGAATCCGATAAGCGGAAGTTCCACTTTAGGGTGGAACTCCTCTTTAATGAGATATCAGGGGTCCTTTAGACCTCTGATGGCTCACCTGCCCTCCACTGAAGCTAATGAAATGAACATCATGCTCTATTAGCTTTTTCCCTGTCCACAGTGACTAGGAAAAGTGAAATCAGAAACCAGAAGTCACTTCCAGGTTTTGTGCAGCTAGGGGAGATCAGTGACTAGATGTTTTCTGGTCTCCCTCCCCTCCCCTCCACCCAGTGATAAATATGCTGTTGGTATCATTTTTAAAGATCAGTATTACACTTTATGCTGTTAATAAATTTTAATACCTATAATAAAGGGCCGCGGCCAATTGAAACCACAAAGAAAAAACCCCAGTCCAGTGTTATATTTTTTATATAAGTTAAATATGATACATATATATTCAGCCTACTGTCCCATGGATCGGCTTCCATACTTGGTGTGATCAGACTGAATTGGGAATGAAGGGGGGCTGACATGATCACTCGGTATATCCCCGTCAATTTAAAATTAACAGCAGAAAAGGCTTAATTTAACGACACATTTATATTACCCAGACACATACTTTCAATATTAAGGTTTGGGGTAACACTTTAAGCTGAATAATAAAGAAGAAAGGGGAAGAGTTAAACATTTGATAGAAAGAGTATTTTCTGTTGTTATATTCTAACTATGCCAGAGGAAGAACTATTACAGTCAGATAGCTAATGAAAAAAAGCTCAGCAGCTTCTAAGCACACCAAAGAATCAAATTAGCGGTAACATTTAATGTTTCACTTTAATTTATTACTAAACAGAAATGTATATTGAACCGTGCTGCAAATATTGATTAGTGGTGGGAGCTATTTGGGAAAGAATGCATGGGTACTCACTCATGCTACATAGAAATGAATCTAAAGCAGCAGATGACCTAAGGTGTTTCATTTCGCTGGAAGGAAAATTGGTACAAGTTTTTTGTTTGTACAAGTGCATCCATGAATCTTGTGTGCATGTCTTTTAAACTCCTTCTGTGCTGAACTCTCTCAAATAAAACCCATTGTGTCATTTGCAACAATGTTTTCTCTCATCTGTTTGAAGTTAGCAGGTGCAACAAACAGAAAAATTATTTGCACAAAGGCTTATGTGAATAAAACAAGTGCTTTGCTTCTTGAATGAAATTACTTGACTGTGCATTATTTGCTTTTTATTTCCCACTTCAATTGCAATTTGAGTGTCAGGGATAAATAAGAGACAAAGGTCGTACTGAAATGCTATACATGAAACAACACCTGTGGCCCCACTTGCACATTGCCACAAATTAGATGTGGTGTAGCTGAGCACAATGTAGCTTTGCAAAAGATATTTCATTAAAACTGAAGTTATTATTTTTTTTTTTGTTGGGGGGGGGGGGGGGTATAGCACCAAACACATCAGTCATATGTAATGGTGTTTACCTGCAGGTGTTTTTTTCTGGTAAAGCCTGATACCACCCTAAGTGGCTATCTTCCAGCGGTTTGAAGGTTAAAGCAGCCTCTGTTACTGGAAAAAGTTGTGCTGCTCACCCGCCCCCTTCTGATGTCCTCCATCAAAAGAGTTCATATAACTATTCTTTCTCAGACTATTCAATTGGTTATGTCAATTCTGTATACTCCCTGTTCAGGAACCTGAAAAGATAGCTGCATTTGGCAGCTACAACTCTCACTTATTATTGAAATTGCAAAGGAATGCCAAGGGTCATTAATGAGGGCCAGGGACTCTGATATATCAGATTGGACTTACTCTGCGGAGAACCAAGTGAACTTTGATAAGTACTTTTCTCATTTTAAACAGTTTTATTCTTTTTCTTTTTTTTTATTATGCATTGTATTTCCCCTAATTGTTTTTTCATTCTTTAAAAAACAATATTTAAAAATTGTTGGACTGAATCTCTGAATGCTCTAGCATAAAGGTTAATTGCATACTACTGGGGGGGGGTTACTAAAAATAGAGCATACAGGACATGGTGCAGCTGTGCATAGTAGCCAATCAGCTTCTATCTTCAGCTTTAGGCCGGGTTCACACTGGTCCGACAAACGCTCCGACATTGGGAGCTCATGTCGCATGACGTGTGAAAATCAATGTTTCCCTATGGGAGCCGTCTTAACTGGTCCGACACAACTCGGTCCGACTTTGAAAATGCTCCCTGTACTACTTTGTTTCGACTTTGATCCTACTTCAGCCCATTGACTATCATTGAAGTCGGATCAAAGTCGGATCGCCATCTTGCATGATCCAACTTTGGCATGCGACTTGTGCTCTGATGATCTTGAAATTTAAATTAAAAAAAGGCATGGGTTCCCCCTCCAAGAGCATACCAGGCCCTTGGGTCTGATACGGATTGTAAGGGGAAACCCCCTACACTGAAAAAATGGCGTGGGGGTCCCCCAAAAATCCATACCAGACCCTTATCCAAGCACGCAGCCCAGCCGTCAGGAAAGGGGGTGGGAACAAGCGAGCACCCCCTCCTGAACCGTACCATGCCCTCAACATGGGGGTGGGTGCTTTGGGGCAGGGGGCGCCCTGTGGCCCCAACCCCAAAGCACCTTGTCCCCATGTTGATGAGGACAAGGGCCTCTTCCCGACAACCCTGGCCGTTGGTTGTCGGGGTCTGCGGTTGGGGGCTTATCAGAGTCCCCTTTAATAAGGGGCCAGATCCCGGCCCCCCCCACCCTATGTGAATGAGTATGGGGTACATTATGAGGTACAAAACACACTAGACCGCTATTAGGCAGCTCTGGGGGTCTTCTTCCGACTTGGGGTGCCTCTTCCGACTTCTCCGCGCTCTCCGGCCTCTTCTCCATGTTCTCCGGCCTCTTCCGCCAAGCTCCTCTGCTATCTTTTTCTAGCTCTTTTACTAGCGTTGGTCCGGTCTTCTCCGCCGTCGTCTTCTTCCCTCTTCTGTTCTTCCAATGTTGACACAACTCTCTCTCCCGCTGTAATGCTGTGTGCGCGGTGCGCAACGATTTATATAGGCATTAGGCATGGTCACCAGGTGATGTCATGTGGTTGACTTATGATGTCAACCGGTGAACATGCCCCATGCCTATATAAATCGTTGCGTACCGCGCACACGGCATTACAGCGGGAGAGAGCGTTGTGTCAACATCGGAAGAAGAAGGAGAGGAAATAAGACAATGATGGAAAAGACCGGACCAACACTAGTAACAGAGCTGGAAGAAGATAGCGGAGGAGCCCAGCAGAAGAGGCCGGAGAGCGTGGAGAAGAGGTCAGAGAGCGCAGAGAAGAGGCCGGAGAGAGTGGAGAAGTTGGAAGAAGACCCCCCAAGTCGGAAGAAGACCCCCAGAGCTGCCTAAAAAAATAACTTTAAAAAACGGTCTAGTGTGTTTTTTTAATTGACACTTTTTTCCCCCCAGGTGAATGGGTAGGGGTACGATGTTCCCCATACTCATTCACATAGGGTGGGGGGCCAGGATCTGGGGGCCCCCTTATTAAAGGGGACTCTTGGATTCCGATAAGCCCCCGCCTGCAGACCCCGACAACCAATGGCCAGGGTTGTCGGGAAGAGGCCCTTGTCCTTATCAACATGGGGACAAGGTGCTTTGGGGTGGGGGGGTCACAGGGCGCCCCCCTGCCCCAAAGCACCCACTCCCCAGTTGAGGGGGAGGGGGCGCTCGCTCGTCCCCACACCCTTTCCTGACCGGCTGGGCTGCGTGCTTGGATAAGGGTCTGGTATGGATTTTTGGGGGGACCCCACGCTATTTTTTCGGTGTAGTGGGTTAGAATCCTTATCAAACCAAAGGGCCTGGCATGGTCTTGGAGGGGGAACCCATGCCGTTTTTTTATTTAAAATTTGGCGTGGAGTTCCCCCTCAATATCATCAGAGCACAAGTCGCATGCCAAAGTCGGATCATGCAAGACGGCGATCCGACTTAGATCCGACTTCAATGATGGTCAATGGGCTGAAGTAGGATCAAAGTCGGACCAAAGTAGTACAGGGAGAATTTTCAAAGTCGGACCGAGTTGTGTCGGACCAGTTAAGACGGCACCCATAGGGAAACATTGATTTTCACACGTCATGCGACATGTCGAAGCGTTTGTCGCACTAGTGTGAACCCGGCCTGAAAGCTGATTGGTTACTTTGCACAGCTGCAGCAGATTCTTTGTGCTCCAGTTTTAGTAAATCTACTCATATGTCTCTTCTGCAATAAATGTTTTTTACCTGCATGCTACCAAATTTGTTTAGCATGTACATTGATCTGCACATGCAAAGCTCAGTGTACAATCTTAGCATGCCTTGATTTTGTGATAAATTAACTTCTGTGCACATGCATGGAAATTGGATTATCCAGTGCCAACCAGCCAAGATGGTTGAAATTCCAATGCCAAAAGAAGATATGAAAATGTCAGCATTGACAAGGGATATCGCAGACAATCCTGGAGCAGAGGTAGGTGCTGCTTAGTTAGTTCCACTTAAACCCAACATTTCATATTGCCAATATGTGCCTGCTGTACCATGTATTTGCATCGGATTGCTTTTGTTGTGTGAAATGCCTGGCGTTCCTGCCAGACCCTCGTTCTCCCTATCAAAAATGGACCAAGCTATTCATGAGAGCACAGCATGGTCAGTTTTCTAGAGGTGTTGAGAACTCAGGGCTGCAATTATCAGACTTGTCTTGACACGCTCCCCTGCACAACCATTTACTGAGAAGACCAGTGTGCTGTTATTTCTCTGCCTCCAGCTCTTATGCAGCTGAAAACAGAGATAGGTGATCACTTATAAAAAAAAGGGGGGAAATGGGTATTCAGAATGTTTTTTTTTTATATCTATACACATGTTTTGACTGTCCTTTCTATTTTAAAGTAAATGGGTTGTTTTACAAGTTAAGGGTTTACATATACTATAATGTCAAAAGGATTGAGACTGCCTTTACACACAAATTAACTTTAATGACATCCAAGTCTTGGTTCGTAGGGTTCAATATTGAGTTGGCCCACCCTTTGCCGCTATAACAGCTTTGACTCTTCTGGGGAGGCTGTCCATTTGATGTTGGGCAAGAAGGCCTGGCTCACAGTCTCCGCTCTAATTCATCCCAAAGGAGTTCTATCAGGTTGAGGTCAGGACTCAGTGCAGGCCATTCAAATTCCTCCACCCCAAGCTCACTCATCCATGTCTTTATGGACCTTGCTTTGTGCAATGATGCAAATCATTTGTTGGAGGGGGATTATGGTTGTTTTTTCAGGGGCTGGACTTGGCCCTTTACTTCCAGTGAAGCGAACTCTTAAGGCGTCAGCATACCAAGACATTTTGGATAATTTTATGCTCCCAACTGGGAACAGTTTGGAGATTGCCCCTTCCTGTTCCAACATGACTGTGCACCAGTACACAAAGCAAGGTCCATAAAGACATGGATGAGTGAGTTTGGGGTGGAGGAACTTGACTGGCCTGCACAGAGTCCTGACCTCAACCCGATAGAACACCTTTGTTATGAATTAAAGAGGATACTGCGAGCCAGGCCTTCTTGTCCAACATCAATACCTGACCTCACAAATGCACTTCTGGAAGAATGGTCAAACATTACCATAAACACACTTCTAAACCTTGTGGACAGCCTTCCCAGAAGAGTTGAAGCTATTATAGCTGCAGAGGGTGGGCCAACTCAATATTGAACCCTATGGACCAAGACTGGGATGCCATTAAAGTTCACGTATGTGTAAAGGCAGGAGTCCCAATAATTTTTACAATATAGTGTATACTTTAACCTAGATTTACACCCTAACTGAATGACATTTTATGCCCTAAATAAATTCTGCTTTTTTATCCTGTTATATCTCAGTCTCCTGATGTTATGTACCCCATTTGTAGCTACTTGCTGTCAAAATGCACTCACTCCAGCAATGGCTACATGACATTTCTCACAATAGGTTTCCTGGTGGTGAAATGTGCCTGTGTATGAACAGCCTCTTTTCTCCATTGGAACCCCCTGCAACAACACAGGATCACAAATGTGAGAAAGGTGCAGAACATTGCCACCCTAAAACAGGAAGTGCCTTAGCAATGTCCTAATATGGCAGGACCGCTAGGTATTATTTTCATGAAAGCTGTAGGTTAAAAATGACTTTTGAAATTATAATAATGTATTAAAACTTATATAAGATTAATAATCGGGTTTACAAATACTTTAATTGTGGCAATATGCCATCAAAACACACACCTATACAAGGAGCCCTACAGCATTAAGCAATAGCAAAACATGGACCTTTGTGACTATACATTGGAAGACATGGCACTACAACGGGCAGCTTTGAAAATGGACTAAAAGCTGTAGCAATACATAGGCAATTATAGCACTACATGGGCAGCTGTACCAACACTTGGGCTTCTGGGGCTCTTGCAGCTGTTCTTGCTGCATGAGCTACAATGCACTGGCAGCTGTGGTGTTACACAGATAAAAATTGAGCTACATGGACAGCTGTAACAATGCATATGAGATTGTGACAACAGCAGGTACCTTGTTATTTCAGCCACATGTATAATTTCTAGAAAGAAGACAGAAGAGGAGAGAGCTGTGAGCACAAGCTGTGCTGTCTTCTGAACTACAGTTTATCCTTCCTAGAGTAGTGCTAGACTGACAGAGGCTTATCTGATTGGATTTGTAATACTGATATCATGACTCAAGTCAGCCAATTAGTGAGTGGGCCAGGGATAACAGAAGGTATCATTTTTACTTTATTACACAGTGCCAAGGATTGTGCCCCTATACAGTGGTGTGAAAAAGTGTTTGCCCCCTTCCTCATTTCCTGTTCCTTTGCATGTTTGTCACACTTAAGTGTTTCGGAACATCAAACCAATTTAAACAATAGTCAAGGACAACACAAGTAAACACAAAATGCAATTTGTAAATGAAGGTGTTTATTATTAAAGGTGAAAAAAAATCCAAACCATCATGGCCCTGTGTGAAAAAGTGATTGCCCCCTAAACCTAATAACTGGTTGGGCCACCCTTAGCAGCAACAACTGCAACCAAGCGTTTGCGATAACGTGCAATGAGGCTTTTACAGCGTCCTGGAGGAATTTTGGCCCACTCATCTTTGCAGAATTGTCCTAATTCAGTTACATTAGAGGGTTTTCGAGCATGAACGGCCTTTTTAAGGTCATACCACAACATCTCAATAGGATTCAGGTCAGGACTTTGGCTAGGCCACTCCAAAGTCTTCATTTTGTTTTTCTTCAGCCATTCGGTGGTGGACTTGCTGGTGTGTTTAGGATCATTGTCCTGCTGCAGAACCCAAGTTCGTTTCAGCTTGAGTACACAAACAGATGGTCGGACATTCTCCTTCAGGATCTCTTGGTAGACAGCAGAATTCATAGTTCCTTTTATCACGACAAGTCTTCCAGGTCCTGTAGCAGCAAAACAGCCCCAGACCATCACACTACCACCACCATATTTTACTGTTGGTATAATGTTCTTTTTCTGAAATGCAGTGTTCCTTCTACGCCAGATATACTTGGACACACACCTTCCAAAGAGTTCCACTTTTGTCTCATCGGTCCACAGAATGTTGTCCCAAAAGTCTTGGGGATCATCAAGATGTGTTGTGGAGAAATTGAGACGAGCTTTGATGTTCTTTTTGCTCAGCAGTGGTTTTCCTCCTTGGAACTCTGCCATGCAGGCCATTTTTGCCCAGTCTTTTCCTGATGGTGGAGGCATGAACGCTGACCTTAACTGAGGCAAGTGAGGCCTGCAGTTCCTTGGACGTTGTTGTGGGGTCTTTTGTGACCTCTTGGATGAGTCGTCGCTGCGCTCTTGGGGTAATTTTCAGCGGCCGGCCACTCCTGGGAAGGTTCACCACTGTTCCATGTCTTCGCCATTTGTGGATAATGGCTCTCACTGTGGTTCGCTGGATTCCCAAAGCTTTGGAAATGGCTTTATAACCCTTTCCAGACTGATTACTTTCTTTCTCAATTGTTCCTGAATTTCTTTGGGTCTCGGCATGATGTGTAGCTTTTAAGGATCTTCTGGTGGACCTTACTGTGTCAAGCAGCTCCTATTTAAGTGATGCCTTGATTGTGAACAGGTGTGGCAATAATCAGGCCTGGGTGTGGCTAGAGAAATTGAACTCAGGTGTGGACAACCACAGTTATAGTATGTTTTAACAAGGGGGGCAATCACTTTTTCACACAGGGCCATGATGGTTTGGATTTTTTTCACCTTTAATAATAAACACCTTCATTTACAAATTGCATTTTGTGTTTACTTGTGTTGTCCTTGACTATTGTTTAAATTGGTTTGATGTTCCGAAACACTTAAGTGTGACAAACATGCAAAGGAACAGGAAATGAGGAAGGGGGGCAAACACTTTTTCACACCACTGTAGTTTAGTAGTGGTATCCACTCAGTCCAACTCTGGCAGAAACATCCTATACCTCTTTAGTAGGGATAAGCCATACAAACCTGGGTTCATTTCATGGAATGTTCGTCAAACTGTGCTGAAGTTTTGAATGGTAATCTGAACCCCCTTAATTAATGGGAGCCAAATTTGTAATGTGACTCTAAACCTTATTATAATAAAAACGTTATAACTCCATGCTATGCGCAATGTTTTTGCACAGAGCAGGCCCAAACTTCTTCTTCTGGGGTTCCCTGCTGGCATTCCTTCTCTTAAGCAAGTGCCCAACATAGGAAGCCGATTCCTATGGGTGCACTCCTGCAAGCTCGATCACGAGTTCCAATGCCTGCATCTATAGATACAGACAGCAAGGCTCGGCCCTGCCCCCCTTGTTGTATGATTCCCACTGCTATCAATCTAACCTGTGAAGAGAAAGAGAGTGAAGAGAGCCGCTGCTCTCGAGCACAGCATTGGATCGAGAATGAGCTAAGATAAGTATAAAGGGGGTCTGGGGGGATCCTGGAAACAGAAGGTTTTTCCTTTAATGGAGAGAAAGCATTAAGGAAAAAAACCTTAAGGCTCTAGCCATTTTTAAGACTAATAGACAAGGGATTGTCAAACAAAAGGTATTGGAGGCTGAGCACTGCACTGGAAGGCATGCACTAATGCAAAAAATAGGTAGGGCGCTTCAAGTGAAACATTAAAAATGCCCAATTCCTCTAAATAACATGGTTGAGGCATCTATTGCGCAGATTAGAAAGAACTTTTTTCATGTTCCTTTTTGTGGCCTGGTTAGAAGAAAGATGTCAAGAACCTGTGAACCTGTGCACATAGTAAGACACCTCAATCTTCTCCTTTGGGGTTGCTCCAACCACTCCCTAATCCTTCAAGTCCATGGGGGTCCATTTCTATGGACTTTGTGGTCAATCTTCCTCCCTCAAAAGAGATGAGCACTATCTTAGTAGTCAATGGCCATCTCACTAAGATGGGTCATTTTATACCTCTTAAGTGGGAACCCTCTGCTAAACAAACCACAGAGCTGATGGTTTGAGAAGTCTTTGAACTACATGGAATCCCTGATGATGTGGTGTCTGACAGGGAAGTGTAGTTTACAGTGAATTTTTGGAAAAGCTTTTGCTTATCTTTAGGTGTAACAAATCTGTCTTTTGCTTCTCATCCTCAATCAAATGATATAAGGGTTGATAAAACTTTAGAGCAGTTCCTTCAATGTTTTGTTAGTCCACCCAATTATCCTGAAGATAACTATCTTCCTATGGCAGAGTTTGCTTATAACAATTCTAAAAATAGCTCCACTTCCCAAAGACCTTTTTTTTTATCAATATTTTTTATTGAAATTTTAACAATACATAAAATGTAAAAGAAAAAAAAAAAAAAAACAAAGGACCTACACGACTACCTTAGTGCAGTCAGATTAGACTACATTAAACACTGGCTAGGTACCCTAGAATCTCCTCTATGGGTAGACATTGAAAAATCAATATCACCTACCGCTGATCTAAAATCATTACTACTTAGTGATAACTGGTCCCCATGGAACATGACAACCTTATCCCCACCCATGCAGACTTCATTACTGGCATGGAGAGCTTATCTTAAATTAACAAACACTGAAGCCCGGAAAAAAAGTTACAAACTGCCATTGTCACTCCTCGAGGCTAAAATACCAACTTTATCGATTAATACTTTACTAAAACATGGTATCTCCTCTATTTCGGATTTATATAGTGATCACATACTCAAGTCTTCTCACAAAGTTGTCACTTATAACGTCCAGGTGGGGGGGGGGTCACCACATCACCACCCAAACACACACCACACCATGAAACTCTCACCCCAATCACCTACAACCCCACCCTACACCAACTCCACCGCCCACACATCCATGGGGGACAAACATGGCAAATCACACAAATAACCCTTTATATTACACCCACCTGACCTAAAATGGGATAAGTATCCGCATGCCACAAAATGCCCTAACACCATCAATCACATCCCACACTCTACCTCAATTCACCCTATAAAGTGGAGGATGTGCCCTCTAACATCACCAACACCACAAACAACAAACTCCCCCCACTCAATCATCCATTGAGACTAACGAATCCCAATCAACCCAGCCAAAGTCACATCCACCCCCAACCAACTCACCCCCCCACTCCACCATCACAAACCTCCCCCCCCCATCCAGCACCCACTCACCTCTTGTCCAGCCGCATCATAAAACCCATTTACCTCTTCCCCTACTGACTCTGTCAATAAAGAAATATATAACAATCCCTCTCCCACTAATCATACTATACTCAGAAAATTCACTATACAAAAATATGCAAACCAAAAAAGGTAATAACACAACCTCTGCAATCCCAACACCCACTTCACACCTTTAACCCCCAACTCCACCTCTTGACCATCACTCCACATACCCCAACCCATTACTAACTACCCACCACACCCTCACCACCCACATACCCACAACACAAAACCCCACACCACACCCACATTCCAAACCAGCCCACCCCCACCACCCACTACAACATCCCCACAACAAACCAGCTAACCCCCAAGCAATTCATAAACCAATCCCAAACACTTCCTCAACTACCCATCTCTACTGTCCACAATGCACTCTCACTCTCCACCCATACTCCAATATAAACCACTAATATTACACCACTCTGAACAAAACTCAATGGCAATGAAAGGCCCCCTACCTATCTCTAAAACTGGCAACCCAACTACAATATATAACTAAAAACATGCAAAATCATAACACCTCCTCCTCAAATACACAACAAACACACAAAATTGAACATCCCCACTCCTATAGTCACTGGACAACACTACCCAACCAAAAATGATAGAAAAATGGAACTAATATAAATAAAATGAAATGAATCTAATCTAACAATGAAAATAATATGATGGATCTCTCTATGGATCAAACCCTAAACTCCCAATTCTCCCCAATATAATCAATGCTGAACATAAAACACTAACTACCATCTCGAAATCAACCTCCTCCCAAATACCATACTATACACACAATAACCTCTATGCACATCTAATAAATATACAGACAACTCCAACACTACCTACAAATCTACATCATCACAAAAAAACAAAAAACAATCTACACATCCTCCCCAAACATTTACACACTATGAAAAACATAACTCCTAATCATATTCACTATCAATCAGACTAAACAACCATGAAAACAAACATCCATAAAAACAATACTCAAGTCTTCGGAACAAATAATGTCCCAATATAATCTACCGAATACAGAAATGCACACCTGAATACGCATTACAAACTTTCTTAAAAAACTCCCTAACCCAGAAACCTGTGTCCCTCCTAAAATATGGAAATTCTACACCTGTACCAACACAGATACTAAGGGAATATCCCTCTTCTATAATTGCCTACAGAATAAACTTACCTTTACCAAAGACCTTTTTTCTTAAATACTGGGTATCATCCTGTTTTTATTCCCAATCTCCCTATCTCAACTCCAATTCCTGATGTTACCATAATTCTTCGGAACCTGAAGAGAACATTAATGTTCCTAGATTAACTAGAGAACTCCACCAAAGGTTTTCTCACAAAGTTGGCACTTATACATCCAGGGGACATTCTGGGAGGAGGGGAGTACTGCCAGGATCTGAACCTGCAACCTCTGCTGCGTCTGTTAGTATCTCTTCTCGCTGAGCCACCTAAGATGATCAACAGTTCCCTGCTTTATTCTTTAGATATGTCTTGCTTCTCTTGAACCCTTTGCTCCTCCCATGAACTTCCTATTTAAGCCATGCCTTTGCATTTCCTGTTTTTCAGATTGTTGTGCTCTCTCCAGACAATATTTCACTCTTGTCCCTCCTGCTGCCATCTGTATCTTCGCTACCACTCCTTACTAACCTTTACCTTGGCTTGTATACTGACTACAATTCTACTTGATCCCTACCTGCTACAACTGTTACTGGACCACAGGTTTCTCATCTCCTGGTGGGGTCTGAGGACTGCGATCTAGTACTAACATGCAGCAAAATCCATCTTCACCTTTAGGAGCTCTGGTGAATACCAGTTAGTGGTTAGACCCTACACCTTGGGTGAGCCCACGTCATGTGCCAGGGTAACCTGCTTGTATACCTATCCTGCAGGTCAGTGAGGGCCTCGCTACTGGTCTCAAAGCCTGATCTTGACACCATGGTCATTGATGTGCAGCCACCTGTCCTGCTCCTTTGCTTACATTTACCTATCAGACTGAAATCTTCGGCTGACAGCTGAATAGGCAAGGTGGGGATGCATTACTGGTTTCCAGGAAACCTGCAAATCAGTAAAATAATATGGTGATATTTAGGACTAGGCTCAAAATAATGTTCAGCCATTTTGTCAATTACACTGGTGACTCTAGTTAACCACTTTGCGCCTGCGCTATAGATGAAAGACGTCTACAGCGTGGACGCCAATTGCCGGGAGGGTGTCCCTGCACATCCTCCTGTTTACTTCCCCTCTGCGAGCCGTCGCGGGTACGCATTGGGGAAGCTCTGTGTTGGCTGTGTCCCTTGGACACAGCCAATCACAGATCGTGCTAAATGGCCAATCACATCGGCTATTTAGCACTCGATCGGCGTGTCCAATGAGAGGAGATCTCATATCATCTCTCATCGCCGGCTCTCCCTCCTCACACAGAGACAGCATATGAGGAGGGAGAGCTTCCGTGGTACAGCTACAGCATCAGTGAAACGTGAGTAAACACACAGTACCACACTAACACAGTAAAACACACACACAATGCACATGCCCACCTGTCCCCAGTGCCACCTGTCCCCAGTGCCACCTATCAGTGCCATCTGTCCCCAGTGCCACCTTTCAGTGCCGTCTGTCCCTAGTGCCACCTGTCAGTGCCATCTGTCCCTAGTGCCACCTATCAGTCCCATCTGTCCCCAGTGCCACCTATCAGTGCCAACTGTCCCCAGTGCCACCTATCAGTGCCATCTGTCCCCAGTGCCACCTGTCAGTGCCATCTGTGCCCAGTGCCACCTATCAGTTCCATCTGTCCCCAGTGCGACCTGTCTCCAGTGCCACCTGTCCCCAGTACTACCTGTCAGTGTCACATGCCATCTGTTATCAGTGTCAAGTATCATGAGTGCCACGTATCAGTGCCATCTCTCAGTGTCACGTGCTATCTGTTATCAGTGCCACATATCAGTGCCATCTGTCATCAGTGTCACGTGTCATCAGTGCCACGTATCAGTGCCATCTGTCATCAGTGTCACGTGTCACTAGTGCCACGTATTAGTGCCATCTGTCATCAATGCCACGTATTAGTGCCATCTGTCATCAGTGCCACGTATCAGTGTCATCTGTTATCAGTGTCACATGTCACCAGTGCCACATATTAGTGCCATCTGTCATCAGTGTCACGTGCCATCAGTGCCACGTATTAGTGCCATCTGTCACCAGTGTCACATCAGTGTCACATGCCATTAGTGCCATGTATCAGTGCCATCTGTCATCAGTGCCACGTCAGTGTCACATGTCATTGTCCTGGTGCTCCAGAGCATTCAAAAGTGTAATAGGTAGTCAACAAGTTAGATGTGTAATTTATGTTCCTAGAACACGTGATGGTGCTCCCTGCATATTGGGCCTCTCTAAGTGGTTAGGCTGTGAAAAAGTCCCACACGTGGTATCGTAATACTCATGAGGAGTAGCAGAATGTATTTTGGGGCATTATTTGTGGTATACACATGCCATGTGAGAGAAATAACCTATTACAATGACAATTTTGTGGGGGGAAAAAAAATCTTAATTTTGCAAAGAATTGTGGGAAAAAATGACAACATCAAAAACCTCACCATGCCTCTTACTAAATACCTTGGAATGTCTACTTTCCAAAAGGGGTCATTTGGGGGGTATTTGTACTTTCCTGGCTTGTTAGGGTCGCAAGAAAGGAAATAGGCCACCAGTACATCAGGCGTGATCAATTTTTTATGATTTGCACCACAGTTTGTAGGCTCTCTAACTTTCACAAAGACCAAATAATATCCACTAATTTGGGTTATTTTTACCAAAGATAGGTAGCAGTATAAATTGTGGCCAAAATTCATTAAGACAAATTAATAATTTGCAAAATGTTATCACAGAAACAAAGAAAAATGTGTTTGTTTTCAACATTTTCGGTATTTTTTCATTTATAGCGCAAACAAAATAAAAAAAACCCAGAGGTGATCAAATACCACCAAAAGAAAGCTCTATTTGTATGAAAAAAAGGACAACAAATTCATTTTGGTACAGTATTACATGACTGAGTAATTGTCATTCAAATTGTGAGAGCACCCAAAGCTGAAAATTGGTCTGGGCAGGAGTAGGCAGGTGGTTAACACTGCACTTTTTACTTAGCGCACCTAATGTTATCCCTCCAACTCATAGCTCTGAAGGTACTTTTTTTATTTTTTGATGGAAACATTATTTAAAAGTCAAGGCAGTTGCAAAGTATACATGTTTACTATTATACCTGCCAAAAGATGTGTGAGAATAACAAGATTGCCTAAGCAAAATTAAAAATTATTTGGCAGATAAAACAGTAAACAAATATATGTGTTTATATTTTATTGTTTGCTTTTAGATCCATTTTAAAGCTTTAATAAAAAATATTTACAATATGTTTAGTAAGGATGGAAAAGAATGTAGCAGTGCTAAACCATATGAATACACAAACAAAAAATGTATATAAAAAAATAATAACACAACAAAATATGAAAAAATGATGTGTGGTTACACCATAGGATATCACAGTAATTGATACTGAAAATGTCACAAAGTGGAAATCATGAGTGAATTATAAAAAAATGTCCAACAATGTTGATAGTGTTAAATAAGGTCCATAAACACAAATGTGCAGTAAGTAAATTATAATCAGTGACGAGTTCCACCACCACAAACACTGTGCCGATACCACAAAAATTGCACGCTTACCACAAGGCAAGCTAGATGAGCTTGCGGCTAAGTACCCAGCCAGGGCCTTTATCCAGAGGGTTCTAAACTAATAACTCCAGATGGTTGATATGGTGGAGGAGATATAACCAGCAGATGGCCAGGATAACTCGATCTATCAGAAACCATGGGGAGTAGGCAAACATTTACCCAGAAGGAAAAAGGAACTCACCATAGTGTAAATCCGGTAAAGTACCATTTAATAGGAAATAAAAATACACTTATGCCTCGTACACACGAGCGGACTTTCCCGGCGGACTAGGTTTTAAGTTTTGTTTTAAAATTGTCCGCTGAACTCGGCAGTCCGGCGAACAATCCCGCGGTTAGTATGCTAGTCCTCCGGACTTTTGGAAATGAACGGACTTGCCGATCATCGGAAAGTCTGTTCATTTAGCACGTGACTTCAGGTAGACGGGGCTAGCGAAGGCAGTGAATGCCGCCGCGCTAGCCCCGTCACCTGGTATGGATTAAAAGGGAATCGTTTTATCGGCGTGGGGGTCCCCCCAAATCCATCTCAGACCCTTATCCGAACACGCAGCCCCGGCCGGCCAGGAGAGGGGTGGGGACGAGCGAGCGCCCCCCCCTCCTGAGCCGTACCAGGCCGCGTGCCCTCAGCGGACAAACCGCCAGACCTTCCAGCGAGGCTTCATCAGACTTTCCGAGCGTGTGAACTTGCCCACACACGCCCGGACTTCTCCGGCGGACAATGCGCGGGAAAAAGTCTGCGGGACTTTTGAAAATGAACGGACTTGCCCACACACGGAGCAAAGTCAGTTCATTTAGAACGTAACTGCAGGTAGACGGGGCTAGCGAAGGCAGTGAATGCCGCCGCGCTAGCCCCGTCACCTGGCATGGATTTAAAGGAAATCCCTACGCCGAAAAAACGGCATGGGGGTCCCCCCAAATCCATCTCAGATCCTTATCCAAGCACGCAGCCCGGCCGGCCAGGAAAGGGGTGGGGATGAGTGAGCGCCCCCCCCTCCTGAGCCGTACCAGGCCGCGTGCCCTCAACATGGGGGGTGCCCTGGGGAAAGGGGGGCCGTGCGCCCCCCCCCACCCCAAAGCACCTTGTCCCCATGTTGATGAGGACAAGGGCCGCGTGCCCGACAACCCTGGCCGTTGGTTGTCGGGGTCTGCAGGCGGGGGGCTTATCGGAATCCGGGAGCCCCCTTTAATAAAGGGGCCCCCAGATCCCGGCCCCCACCCTATGTAAATGAGTATGGGGTACGATGTACCCCTATCCATTCACCTAAGGTGTAAAGTGTAAATAAAAAAAAAACACAATTTAAAAAAAAAAAATATTGCACTGCTCCGGGGGTCTTCTTCCGTCTTGGGGGGTCTTCTTGCCGGACTCCTCCGCTATTTTACCTAGCTCTTTTACCGAGCGGAGGAGCCCGGCTTCCTTCTTTGTCGTCGCCATCGTCTGGGGGTCTCAATCTGCCTTCGGGGGTCTTCCGGGGTTTCTTCTATTCTTGCCGCTGTCGTCGCTTTCTGCGCCGCCGCCTTCTTCTTCTTCTTCTTCCTCTTCTTCTTCTTCTTCTTCTTCTCCTTCCGATGTTGACTCGTCGCTGTCTCTGGCCGGAATGGCAGAGCCGCGCTGTGTTGTGACTTATATAGGGACAAGGGGGCAGGGTCACATGCTCATGTCACATGGTGACCCCGCCCCCTATGATGTCACAGTCCCGGAGGATCCCGGGAAAGTCCGCTCGTGTGTACGAGGCATAAGATTAATTTGTGTTGGCTTTTGGGGTGATCGTTTTCAATGTGGTCAATGTGGTGATGTTCTCACTAAGTCATGCCAGTCCAAACTGTGGTCAAGGGCTTGCAGGTCCCTCAGATCCAGCTCTCTGGATTATCTGGCTCACTCAACCTTTAGTTACAGCATCTTGTTGCATGGACTGATTCCTGGCCTTGAGATAGAGGATCTCCTGGCACCCCAGGCTCTCTCACTTGCTTAAGACTTACAGACTCTCTCCATCCCCTGGACTCAGCTTTCCCAGTCTCCCAGACTCTCTCATCTGTCCTGACTTTCTCAGTCCTGCTGGTGATGAATCTCTCAAACACTGCAGTCTCTCAAGTGTATCACCTCTTTTAATGTTAACTGTTTACTGGCTGGAGAACATAGCTATCTCCATAACAGGGCACTCAAGCTATGCCCAGGCCTGGCTTATAATAAGCATGCACACATGCACACTCAGACAACCTGAAGGTCTCCACTAAGAACCAGACACAGGATTGAAAGCTTCATTCTACCTAAGACACTTTGAAGTCTTCAAGCTCCAGACCCTGATCTGGAAAAAAGTTCCAATTTACACACACATTAGTCAAAGCAGAGCCCCAACCGCCACTTCCTTTCCTTTGCTGCCAGACTATTAAGATGGCTCAGTTTCAGTGAGAGCCCAAAAGTAAACTGTTCCTGCTGTGCTGTGTGATCAGAAAACCTATAGGAGAAGTATGGCCAAAGCTCTTTTGGACATACATCACATGAGTTTCACACTAACGTTGCACTCCTGTGACCCAGAAGTCGACAGCAGGGTAAAGTCCACTGATGTATGACATCACAGAGCCTCTCCAGTCTCTGGATATATCCCAACAATATTGTCAAGATCTACCCATATGTCTGACTAACAAGTGGACCAGCCTCTCAGCACACCACTGAAAGCCTGAATTAGTGAGCACTGGAGGGGAAGACCAGAGAGTACCGACTAACAGTCACCACTCTGTGCTCATAGCCAACCCAAGAACTGAGCCATCGGCAGTCATGTGATCGCTCAGTCCTTAGGCATAGAGTAGTGGTGTACACCATATAGGTGAGTATGTATGTTTGATTTATTTTTGCTTCCCATATTTCTCCTTTAAATGCTGTATGAATGTCATAAGTGTACCATGTATCAACATTTATAGTACCTGTAAAAGTTTCATACAAATGGTTAAATATAAAAACATGAACTTAAAGATACAGGAATACTCCAGTAGTAGTAGCAATAGTAGTGACCAAATTTCAGCTTTTTCTTTAATTGGTAGGGCAGCACCTCTGTAAAATAAAATAAGATTAGGCTGCATAAACACCTCCTTGACCAGTGTAGCCTAGATAATACACCCCTTCTGTTGTAACCCCTTACTCACCACTATTTCTTACCCTTAAAATAATAGACCACACCGTTCTTGTGGAGTAAATGGCCACAACAGCCTTTATTAACATAAAATTCAATTTTATTCAAAATATAAATAACTAATTAAATACCATATAAATAACCATAACATAAACACTGAACATCAGTAACCCTCGGTTACACCCACTATTCTTGGTCAGTGACGGGGCAGAGTATTGTACCATAACTAAACATAACACCGTACATATATATATAAATATATATATGTAACACAAGGGGGCACTGCAGGATTTTACCAAAACCAAACTAGGCCTCCACTTAAACCGCCCGGAGACAAATACCTATCCCGCAGTGCAACAAAGAGTATCATCAAATTACTTTGATGTACTACAACCGGAGGGGCCATCTACTGACGAGCCCCCCACGCACTTACCAACTACCAAACAGCCACCGTCACTGACCTACAATAAAACACCGCCACAGCCTGAAAGGTTGACACCTCACCCTTGAAGGCACCTCCACACCCGCAGGGCCGCCTGAATACCCTCCTGTAAACCCAAAGACCACAGGTCGATACCCACATCGGTCAAATGGACCCCATCCCTTAAATACCCCCATAAAGGCCCACATTCGACTCAAGCTCCCTGTGACGCTCAAAATACCCAACTGCCTCCCACCTGGTCTGGCATCCCCTCTCCTTGCTCCCCAACACACATATGAATGTCCGAGGATCCAGACGAGGCGTGGGAGCCCTCCATCTGAACTGACAAACATAATGTAATTGACAAGCACCATCAACCCCAGCCCCGTAAAATCTACCACGACTAAACAAACCAGCAACTGTAACCATCAACCTCAAAATCCCCCCCCCCTTTTTTTTTTATCTCCTCATTCCCAAATTAACTGAGGCCGAGTATAAGAACGGAATCGCTTAGATTCCCATCTCCCCATTCGTCGCACATCCGCCTCTGTGGCCGCCCCGATGTGGAAGGAGTGTAAGGCGTAGGCGGAGCTGTCCAACCCCATACCCTGTAAACATTTTCGAAGAACTGTCCCAAACTGAAATCTGGACAGATTCAATCCGTCTCTATGCACCAAAAAGGGGGCCCCCTACTCCCGGCCTTGCTTCCGCAAACTCTCCCACAGCCCTGACCGGGCACGCAGTACAACCCTGTAACCCAAACAATGAAATCTGTACCCCAACACCTTTTTGATCAGTCTTAGATTTTTGCCGCCGCACCAGTACCTTGTCCACCAATACCGTGACGTCCCCCAACATTAAACCACCCATCTTCTTCTTAGACGGACTAACCAACTCCCCTATGCGAAACGCACCGAAAAAGCTAATGCAAAAGCCGCCGCAAACAACAACTCCTCATACCCATCCTTACATACCCCCACCACTTGTTGACGCAATGCTACCAAATTGGCAAATGTAATAGGCCGCCTGGTATCCTTGGTCCTGTGCTCCCTCCTGTAACCCTTGACTGCCTGTTTCACCCAAAAGTCCTTCGTCCAATCCGCCCTATTCTGTAGCTTAAACAAAAAGGCCAATCCCGCCAACTTCTTCTCTATAGCCGACACCGACTTGCCCGCTTCCATATTCCTGGACACAAAATACAGCATCAAGAGCCGCACCTGAGCCTCATCCCGGCCTACCTCGGCCTCTTGCAGCAACGCACCCCATTCTCCCCAAACTTTTTGGTAAGCTGACCAAGAGGACTTACTTACCGATCGTTGGATCCATCCTGCGGCGAACCTAGTGCCAAATCCCATATCCAACTTGGGCATGGGACGCCATTCTCCTGAGCTTCCGGAGCCAGTGCCCTGAATTTGTCCCACCGGAACCGAGACAAAAAGTCAGCCAATGTATTTTCTACCCCCGGAATGTGAACAGCATAGATAAACACATTCAAACGTAAACAGCGCAAAACCAACTGTCGCATCAGCCGAATGACAGGTAATGACAATGCCGACATGCTATTTATGACCTGGACTAACCCCATATTATCGCAGTTCAAGCGTGACTTCAAATTCTTGCAAGACTGTCCCCACAGCTCTAAGGCGAGCACCACCGGGAACAGCTCCAGCAGTACCAGATTTTAAAGAAATCCAGCCTCCACCCAAGACCGCAGCAAGGGCTCCTCACTCCAGTGACCCTGAAAGTATGCCCCATAACCTGTGGATCCCGCGGCGTCAGTAACCAATTCCACATGAAAATTGCTGACTCAACCCAACATACTTACCGCCCTGCCGTTAAACTCACCCAAGAACTGATGCCAAACCTGCAGGTCATCCCTATGTTCCTTATTCAACCTAGTGTAATGTGTGGGGGCTTTTTCCCCCGCCGTGGCGGATGACATCCGCCTACAAAAATTCCTCCCCATAAGAATGATCCGGCATGCAAAATTTAACTTGCCTAACAAAGACTAACGTCCGCAACTGAACTTTCTTATGCCCATGTATCTCCCTGATCTCTTTTTGTAGGTCCCTGAGCTTCTCTTCCCCAAACAAACTCAGCTCTGTTCGCGGGCCCTCCGTCTTATCGGCTGCCAATGGCACCCGAAACCTCTCCGCAACGTGCACAACAGTATCGCACACACATTGGAAGCAGGAGGGCCTACGCAGAGAAAGTCATCCAAATAATGGATGACGGAACCAATGCCTGTCACATCCCTAACAACCCATTCCAAAAATGAACTAAACGCCTCAAACATGGCGCACAAGATGGAACACCCCATGGGTAAACACCTATCCACATAAAATTGGTTTTGCCAACAACAAAATAGCAAATGAAAACTATCCGGCTGCACTGGCAGAAGTCTAAATGCCGACTCCACATCTGATTTTGCCATTAACGCCCCTTTCCCCTAACGCCGCACCCATCTGACCGCGGCATCGAAAAATGTATACGATACCGTACAGGCTTCCGGATTAATAAAGTCATTTACCGAACCCCTTTTAGGAAACGATAAATGGTGTATCAACCGAAATGTATTCGGTTCCTTCTTCGGGACCACCCCCAGCGGCGACACAACCTGGTCTGCTAACGGTTTTGTCCCCAAATGGCCCCGCCATACGACCCAAAGCCACTTCCTTGGCCAATTTTTCCGACACTACGCCCGGATGCTGCAACGCCGACCTCAGATTTTTGGCGACAAGGGGAATATCCTTCAAGGTGCACGGAATCCTAAAACCTTCTTGTAAACCCGCACTAATCAACCTCGCTGCCTCCCTATGAGGATACCTATTTAGAAAAGGCTGCATCCTTACCCACATCACCGGCGTCGTCCCTCTTGTTACCAGGCTCTCCGGTACGCTTCCCGTTCTTAAAACACCTGGCAAACGTATGGGCTCCTCCACAACCTGAACATTCGTGTTTGAACTTACATGTGTTTCCAAATTTGCAGGATCCCTCGTTGTACTGCCAGGACACTCCCGATGTCCTTCCGGCCGGTGATCCCGAGGAGTGGCTACCTCCGGCCCTCCCTTGAAATGGCTGCGCCGGAGCTTTTGCCGACGCCATGAGTCTCATCCACAGACTGATGTCCTTGTGATCCCATCTTAACGCCAGGCATACCGCCCTGCGCTGCCTGAACTGCTCATCATAGCGCAGCCATGCTGTACCCCCATACACCCTGTATGCTTCCCCTATGGCGTCCATGTAACAGAATAACGCCGATCAATGCTCGGGGTTCTTCTCTCCTATTGCCCCCGCCAGAATGGCGAACGCCTGCAACCAATTTGTAAACGTCCTCGGAATCAGGCGATACCGCCTCTACTCCTCGTCGTCCTTTTTAGTGTCGTCCGGTTTCACCCTGTCCAAATAACATTTTCCTAGTGGTAATAGGGAGAAAATCTCCACATATTCCCCTTTCCAAATTTTTTCCCTAACTTCCTGCTTAAGATGAGCTCCCAAGGGGCCCTCGAAGCATACTTATACTTCACATCTTGCCGCATCTGCCATCCTCACAATGTCTGATCTCACCACTTGCTCCGTCGAGCCCTTCTCTGGCGTACTTACCGTCTCCACCTCACCACCCACTGGAGGCGGTGCATCCAACGCAGCTGCTGTGACCGAAGCACGCCCCACGTTACCAGACCCTTGTTCAAACCTACCCACTAATGCCCGAAGGCCGTCTAGCAATTCTTGTACCTGCCCCCCAGACCCCAATGCGGGTTCACTCCTAACCCGCGGTTGGTCACTGACTGCCACCAGCTGAGCTGGAGGAGCTACCCCTCCCCCCCCCCACAGGCACAATCCCCAATACGCTTTTCAATGCAGCAGTAAAAGAACTATCAGTTGACTTACCAGGCCGTCTGGGCACTGCCTCCGCCACTGCTGATCTGACCACCGCCATTGCTCCCGGGACTGTGGGCTCTTCCTCGTCCTCCGATAATTCACCCTCCGATCTGCTCACATCTCCCTGCTGAGACAAAAACGGCCGCCCTACCGGGGAGGAACTCCTGGAATTCGATCTACCCCGTCCGCGCGCCGCAACCAATGATGTCCCCCTCCCGACCTCCCCGCTCCCCTAGCCCCCCAAGTCCCGTGCAGTTGGGCCGTACCCGGCACTACTCCTGCCGTGCGATCCCTCCCCAGCACCGCCTGGTGGCGTCAGCCCACCCTTTGCGGTGTTTGCCCCCCTGGCTGCCTGTCTTTCTGTAGCCGCAGACCTAGAGATCCTTCTGTCCTCTCCCCTTGGCTCGTACAGAGCTGCTGGGGGTACTGCGAGTGCAATCCTCCGGGGCTTAGGAACCCCCCTCTTGGCTGTGTCTGATTTGTAAGCCGACTTCCCTCCCCTCTGCTCGTGCAGAGCTGCTGGGGGGGGGGGGGAACGCTGTGGAAGGGCCTGCTGAGCCATCCCTCCTGCTGTCCCCGCTAGCTCCAGCCCGCTGTGACCCCTGTTCCACCCGGTTACCCCCCTGCTCGTTCAGAGCTGCAGGGGCTGTTGTGCCAAGGGATCCTCTGCTAACCGACCCTGGGAATGCTGTAGAAGGGCCTGCTGAGCCATCCATCCTTCTGTCCTTGCTAGCTCCAGCCCGCTGTGACTTTCGCTCCCCCCAATTACCCCCCCCGCTCGTTCAGAGCTGCAGGGGCTGCTGTCCTAAGGGATTCTCTGCCACCAAACCCCGGGGATGCTGCTGGGCCTTGCAGGCCTGTGGCCCCGCCCCCCGCATGGCACCCACGGCGTGTGCTCCGCCTGGGCCCACCGGGGGGCTCCGTCTGGGCCCGTTTTGCCGGTGGTGTTGACAGTTCCCCCTAGGGCTCCTGGTATATCTGGATGGGCCTGCACCTGGGGTAGGGGAGTACCTCGCTGGCGGCCTCGAGATCCGGCCGCGCGTGTCCTTCCCACCATCCACCGGCCGCTGCTGTGCCTCCTCTGATTGTCCCTGGATGTCCCGGTCCGTCTGCTCGGCCAGCACAGTCGCCACCTGATCCCTCAGCCAGTCCGGTCCGTTTTCCTCTGCCGCTGCCCGCAGCCTACCGATTAGGTCACGCGCGTCTGCCATTTTGGAAAAGAGAGAGAGAGGAGCAGTGATAAAACTGCCTCCTCTCGTGTTTCCTACTGACTGCGTGGCTCTGTTAAGCCACGCCCCCTTCTTATATTGCCGCTTCCCCTGATCTGATTGGCCTAGCCCGCTCGGCCACCCCCACCTCTCCCCCTTGGTGTGTGACTCTGCACACAGTCATGCCCGGCCCTCCCCTACATTTCCCTGCGGACCATTCGGTCCGGCCCTCTCTTTCTGGTGCCGTCCCCTGAAGATTCTCCTCTCTGTGATCAAGTACTGCCCTTCTTCTTGGTTAAGAGACACCCAGTGTCATTCAAACCACTGTCATTCAACCCATTTCCTGAGAGTTCAGGGGGCCCCCTAGGGGCGTGTCATCAGGACACTTTGGACTTACCCATACAGTATAATGTTGCATAGAGTGGTGCAACACACATGTGGTGCAGCATGCTCTCTGCAACATTTGGTACCTGTACAACCCCAGATAAGAAGGAAGAAAAGGACCCATGACATTCGTGACTGAACCAAAGGCATCTAGTAAGGGTATTTAAAAAAAAGAAAAAGAAAAAAACATGGTTGGGAGGTGCTACAAACATTTGATGGATGTAAGATATACAAACTTTTTAAACTAAGAAATATAGTGCACATGTTTTGCTTTTTTAAGTACTATCCACTGCTAGTTAAAAAAGTTGGATTTTTTTCTACAGGAGTAGCTTTTGCAATTACTAGTGTAGCAGGGTGTGCCTAAGCCACTGGTTAAAATGGTGGTCTGGGCCAGGTTTTCTGGGAAGCAAGCACACTAATGATGCAGGTGTGTGCTGCATTCATGTTAGAGCCATGGTTAGTGGTCGTGACCTACCCTCCTGAGGTGGTCAGTAAGACCCCTTTCACACTGAGGGCATTTTACAGGCGCTATTTTAAAGGCCCTAAAGCAGCTGCTCTATGCCCTTGGGATTTCACACTGGAGTGGTGCGCTGGCAGGGTGTCAGAAAAAGTCCTGCCAGCAGCTTCTTTGTAGCGGTGAAGGAGCGGTGAAGACGCTGTGAACCCACCTCTCCTCCACCTCTCCTCCACCGCTGCTCCCCATTGAAATCAATAGGGCAGCACTGCGATACCACCGGCAAAACACTGATCCGGCAGCGTTTTGCGGGTGGATTTAACCCCTTTGCGGCTGCTAGCGGGGGGTTAAAACTTCCCCGCTAGTGGCTGACTAGCGCCGCTAAAACAACGGTAAAGTGGCGCTAAAAATAGCGCCGCTTTACCGCTGACGCCCTAGGCGGCACACTGGGAAAGGGCTCTTACTGCAAGGAAGCTGTGAGAGGTGCATGTTGCACTATATTGTCCAGGACAGGACCAATTGAGGCACAAGAATGAGCAGCTGGGATGCTGCAGAAAAGACATAGCTGAGGTACAGCGGGTGTGCACAAGCACTAGATGTGTTTGATGGTTAGGAAGACCAAAGCTGCTAAGTTGAGCAGTAAAGCTGCAAAGAGAGCTACGAGTCTGAATGTTGTTTTTTGTGGGAATTTTATGTTACTTTTAAATAAAAGTGGGCAGAAAAAGCCCTAAAAATTTACTTCTGGCATGGGGAAAACTGACTTTTTGGCACTACTACAGATACAAAATTCACTAGATATAATAGCTGCCTCCTTGCAATAGGAGAGCACCTAATGCCCCGTACACACGGTCGAAAATTCAGACGGAAAATGTCCGATCGGACCATGTTGTCGGAAAATCCGTCCGTGTGTGGGCTCCATCAGACTTTTTCCGTTGGAATTTCCGACGGAAAAAAATTGAGATCCTGCTCTCAAATTTTCCGACAACAAAATCAGATCTGACTTTTTCCGATCGTGTGTACAGAATTCCGACGGACAAAGTGCCACGCATGCTCAGATCAAATTACGAGACCAAAGCAATTGGCTACTAGCCTCTACGTAGTTCCGTCGTACGCAATGAACGTCACCATGTTCAGAATGATCAGATTTCCCAACAACTTTGTCCGACCATGTGTATGCTACACCAGCGTCGGACAAAATCCGTCAGAAAAAATCAGACGGATTTTGTGGTCGGAATTTCCGACCGTGTGTACGGGGGCTAATAGGCATACATAATAGGTTAAATTGGTGATTGTAAAGGCTCTTTTTTTTTTTTTAATAACAAACATGTTATACTTACCTCCTATGTGCAGTTGGTTTTGCACAGAGCAGCCCAGATCTCGTCTTCTCGGGTCCCTCTTTGTTGCTCCTAGCCCCTCCCTCCTTTGAGTGCCCCTCAGCCAGCAGCTTGCTACAAGGGGCACCCAAGCCGAGTCAGAGCTCTGTGTATCCATTCAGGCATGGAGCCCCGACCTGGCCCCGCCCCCTCTCTCCCCTGATTGGCTGAATAACTTTGTTTTACAGCTGCCAATGGCACCGCTGATCTGTCTTAGCCAATCAGGAGGAGTGTACTGGATGGCTGAGGGGATCGTGGACATTGCTGGAGAGAAAAGAAGTTCAGGTAGGTAATTGGGGGTGCTGGGGGGCTGCTACACACAGAAGGTTCTTTATCTTGATGCATAGAATGCATTAAGATAAAAAACCTTCTGCCTTTATAACTCCTTTAATACCTAACAATTTGCTAAACGATCACATCCACTTCCTCCGTTATATCATCCTATGTGTGCAGCAAAACGGTGAGACCACTACTGTATTGTGTGAGCATCATGGAACAATACAGGACAATAAAAAAATCATACTCATTTTTATATATCAGTTTAAACCTGTTTTTATATTGTCACCTGCTGTCTAGCAGTGATTTTAAGTAGCTTTTAATTGAATCAATCCGCCTAGCTTTTGCAAGCACTTACTGCATTAATGTATTAAATTGTTACATCAACATGACATAGATCACACCCTCAGGACAAACACAAACAAAAGATTCTGTTCAAAGCTGGTACTGTTTACTTGTAAAAAGGTTTTATTTTAGGCATGCAAATAGACTTTTTGTATCCAAGTGATTTTACCAGCCCATTTTATCAGAAAAATGCAGAATTATTCATGTCACAAAAAAAAAAAAACTCCATTCAGACTCCACAAAGACAATGCACTATGATGGTCCTGCCAGATTCACTCTATGTGAGATTTTAAAAACATGATCTTGAAAGGCCTGATTATGTTTCCCTATTCACTCATCTATACTGTCACTGATGTGCTCATTAGGTAAATTGTATAATCTGTGCACGTTCACATATTTCCTCTGATGAAGGGCTTGAGCTGAGTACCTATTATACAGCCTAAGAACTTAAATGCCAAAAAAATGTCATTGACTAATGTTTGAATCTTTGTTTTCTCAAGCCTTTATGGATAGAATACGTGTTCATTTTTATCCTAGGCCATCTCTAAATAATATACAGCGCTTTATAATTTCCAATAATAATTTCTTGCCATGGTAAAGCAGATAAAGAGGATGATGCTGGGGATGACAGTGGTGATGATGAAGAGACACAGAGAATTAAGAAATTAAAAGAGGAAGGAATGAAGAAAGAAGAAGGAAGGAAGGAAGGACTGGGGATAAAAAATATCGAAACCTACAATCAAAAATAGAATATATTGCAGCCTACTAATCCACACAAGCACTCAGTCTGGATCCATCTGTCAGTTTTTCAAATGGATCCAGAGTGAACCACAATGTGTATTAGATATAGAATATATATATATATATATATATATATATATATATATATATATATATATATATATAAGTGGGCAGATGTATTTTTGTTTCCATCCACTTACATCTGAGAGTTAATGTCCTCAGAAAAAAATGTCTGTATCCTTTTTCACTAAGAGCTCATGCACACTGCAGCTCAAATAAAATCAGCTTTTACAGGATTGTATTGCTCTGCCTAAAAGCTTGAAGAAGCTTGTGCTTCTTCGCACATTTTTTATTGAGCATTTTCAAGCTCTTTTGAGCTTTTTTGAGCATGTTTTATTATTTTTTTTTTCACAACCCCTTAGCTTGTTTTTCACTCCCTAAAAGATACATTTTTTTTTTTTTAATGAATTACAATTTTATAATTTAGATTATTATATTATTAAATAAAAATCTCTCTCTCTCTCTTTCTCTCTCTCTCATTTGCACTTAGGGGTGTACCCACTTTTGTTGCCAGCGGTTTAGACATTAATGGCTCGGTGTTGAGTTATTTTGAGGGGACAGCACATTTACACTGTTATACAAGCTGTACACTCACTACTTTACATTGTAGCAAAGTGTAATTTCTTCAGTGTTGTCACATGAAAAGATATAATAGAATATTTACAAAAATGTGAGGGGTGTACTTACTTTTGTGAGATACTGGGGGTTATTTAATAAAGGAAAATCCACTTTGCACTTTCAGTGCGCTTGGAAGTAAAGTCGCTGTAGATCTGAGGGGGACATGCAAGGAAAATAAAAAACAGCATTTTAGCTTGCACATGATTGGATGATAAAATCAGCAGAGCTTCCACTCATTTCAAAACTACCCCTTAGATTTCGAGCAACTGCACTTCCAAGTGCACTTGCAGTGCAACAGTGCAAAGTGGTTTGCCTTTCGTAAATAACCTCCACTGTGTGTATATATATATATATATATATATATATATATATATATATATATATATATATATATATAATCTTTCCCTGAACAGAGGGACTCAAGTGGGATATTCCTCTGTGATATATGTAATTACATCAGCAGAAGAAGGGCTACACTTTAACCTTGTGTGCTGATTGGCTGAGCCATGTTATGTGCTGATTGGCTGAGCCATGCTGTGTGCTGATTGGCTGAACATGTTGTGTGCTCATATGCCTGTAAATGCCTGAAAAAGCCATAGTGTGCATGGACACATTGGCTAAGATGGAGGGGAGTTTCGAGGCAGAAAAAAATGGGAGCTCAAAAAAGCTCAAAAGCCTGTAGCAGCAGCTTCTTTGAGCTTCTTTGACATGCAGTGTGCATGAGCCCTTATGCAGACAATAATTGATGTAAACTAATGTAATCTGTTGACAACCTTTCCTTTTGCTCCAATTTTTTTGTAAAGGAACAGACTTTTTTGTTTATACTTTAGTCACCTATGACTATTTTGTTCCACAAAAAACGGACATGTGAAAACAGACGTACGTATACTGCTGTAAACAGAACTGAACTGAAGACAGATGTATAAACTGATGTAAGCTGATAAACAGAAAGCGCTCTGGTGAAGATAGTCCTGCCTTAAAAACCGATCAGCGGGTATACATGCTGGTATACATGCTGGGGACAGTGGCTGCATGCTCTCTAACAGGATCTGCTACAGGGATTTCTTCTGTGCAGTAACTGTTGAGCAGATCTATTGCTGGATGCCATTCAATGTAATATAGAAAATCTGTAAAGAACGTTTGTGACTATCACATACAATTTTTTTAAGAAAAGTTATCTGAAGGTGTCATAGAATGCTTGTGCGCTTTCTGTTTGTTCTATAGCATTTTATAAAGATTCTTATGACCGGTTCACACCACGATCACACAGAAACACAGTCCACGCTCCTGTGCAATTCCTGCACGTTCTCTTGCATTGCAATTTTGCAGCCTATTCACTTACCTTTCCCAAACCATGTTCTGTTGTGAACCAGCCCTCAGTATGAAGGAAACAGCAAAGCCGTAGATACTGTGTATCAAGCTGGGTATAAACAGGATTTTTCTTTTCTTTTCGCTCAGCTAGCAGGTTGAACAAAAAAAAAAAAACCTCACAGATCTCTGCATCCACATAAGAAAAGTGGATGCAGGGATCACCTGCAGATGTGTTTTCGGGCTTTATTTGCTTATTGTGATTATTTTTCATATGAGTAGAGTCCTTTTTTAACAATTAATTATTTGGGGTGTGTATTTTCCCCTTTAAAATTTGGAAAGCTAGATGTCCCCGTTCTAAGGTTGTCTATTTATGAGATTATTGGTAGTTTTGGTCTCTAGACCCATAGTGTGAGACAAGAGTTTCCTTATTTTTTATTTTTATTTTGTTTTTATAAATGGCATACCGTTCAGATTGGCTCCCCCAGGCTTGAAGTCTGGTAATTTACTATTTGCGGCTGTGCCGCTGGTTTTGGGAGTGTTCCTTTTGTAGTAAGGGGTGGTCTTGATGCTAACATATAAGTAAGAATGGGCAGACGTCGTATCTCCGACCCCACGCTGAAGAAGTCCCGCCCACAGGACGTAATGCGTACGGGGAAGGAGCTACGCCTGGCGCCTACTGCGGCCATCTTTCTGGTTTGAAACCATACACATTACATGCTTTTGTGCCAGCACTCGGCTAGAGTGCTTTACTTGTAAGTGAAATTCTTTTTATCTGATAATTAAATACTGCAAACGTAGAGCATTTGATTGTCCCCTTCTTTTCGTTTGTACATACCATCGGCTGGATCCAATAGCGATCGATACCCCAGGTGTGGGTTAAATGCTGGGTGACCTTTTACAGGTCGAGTCCTTAAGGTGAGAGGCTGGAGTGTCTGTGGTGGAGGGGCTGCAATCACTGTTTCCTTGTCTGTGTACATCATAAAAAGGTAAAAAAACTGCGCTAGTCACACACACAAAAATAAATAAAGACTCTAAGTATAGCTGCAATAATAGTGGGATAAACACAGATATAATGTAAGGAAAAAAATCGCGCTCATAGAGTCTATATGAAAGTTGGAGATGGGAACCACTCCAAAAATTGAAAAGTCTCTTTTAGTGAGAATAATATCTCTCAGTAGGAATAATATTTCTCAGCAGTGTTGACCCCTGTTCTTATAGAAAAACATGCTTACCAGATGTAAGCCAAAAAATTGCATATGGCTTTAACCCAGCCTGGGTTGATGATCCGGGTTGTTAGAAGAAATCGTGGCAAGGAATGCAGTATAATACTCGTCTCTCCCCAAATGTGATGCTCACACGTTATGGTTACACATTACCGGGAAAAAACAGAAATACACCATAGCATAATACTGCTACACTTTGCAAAAATAAGTCACTGAAAGATTGGGTGAATAGATTGAGTGTCAAACAAAATTGAAGAACACTCGTGACAGAAAATTGCTATATATGTGCACCACCACCTCTTAAGCCCCATACACACGGTCTGACTTTTTCATGGATTCGGTCCGATCGGACAATGTTGTTGAAAAATCAGACCGTGTGTATGCACCATCGGACAGTGTACGTCGGATTGTCCGAAGGACAAAGTCTTATCTCCTGCTGGAAAGATTTACCGACAACACGGTCCGATCACACCAAATCCGATCGTGTGTACGGTTGTCCGACGGACAAAGTGCTACGCATGCTCAGATCACATTACAAGACCAAAGCTATTGGCTACTAGCCTCTACGTAGTCCCGTCGTAGGCAACAAACGTCACCACGTTCAGAATGATCGGATTTTCCGACAACTTTGTCCGACCGTGTGTACGCAAAACCAACATCGGACAAAGTACGACGGACAGGATCCGACCGACCTGGTCCGCGGATTGTCCGACCGTGTGTATGGGGCTTTAGAGGGCCTCCTTACCAGATGCCAAAAATAAAAAAACACAAATGAATCAAAATATCCTTCCAAAGATCTCCCACTTATTCAGAACAGTGAAGTGCATCCATGTGATCCGTGAAAACTCAACTTACAAAGTGCCTCCTTACCAAAAAGAAAACATAAGCCAGCAAACATGCACTTTCACCAGATAGGCTGTCTCCTTACCACAATCCCAGATTGGGGAAGCATATGCAGCGATCAGAAAGTAAGGAATCCTCCACAGCCTGGAGTCATGTGCCGATTGTAGACAAGGAGCTGTTCTCCCATTTACTTGCTTCAATCCTGTGTATACCCCTGAAGGACTAAAAAGCACTTCCGTTACAAATTCTGAGCATCACATTTGGGGAGAGACGAGTATTATACTCTGCATTCCTTGCCGCGCTTTCTTCTAACAACCCGGATCATCAACCCAGGCTGGGTTAAAGCCATATGCGATTTTTTGGCTTACATCTGGTAAGCATGTTTTTATATAAGAACAGGGGTCAACACTGCTGAGAAATATTATTCCTACTGAGAGATATTATTCTCACTAAAAGAGACTTTTCAATTTTTGGAGTGGTTCACATCTCCAACTTTCATATAGACTCTATGAGCGCGATTTTTTTCCTTACATACTGTGTACATCATTGCACCTTAGGAGGCTCCTTTTTATATTCAACTGACAGGACTGTCTTTCCCATCTAATAGATAAAGAGCCGGACCAGGGGTCTTTAAACTATGACCCTCCAGTTGTTCGGGAACTACAATTCCCATCATGCCTAGTCATGTCTGGGAATGTTGAGTTTTACAATGCCTCATGGGACGTGTAGTTCCGCAACAGCTGGAGGGCCGTAGTTTGAAGATCCCTGATCTGGACTGTTGTTTCTTAATTATTTGAATCAATTTTATTGCGCTGCACTATATTCTTTTATGTTTGTTTGAGGTGTTTTTTTGGAATTTTCCTTAACTGTCAGCTTGAATTAGCTTATCTTTTTAAATAGTTATGCCGCGTACACACGGTCGGAATTTCCGATGGAAACAGTCCGATGGGAGATTTTCAATGGATTTTCCGACCGTGTGTATGCGGACTTTGGATTGAGAACCTGTTCTCAATTTTTCCAACGGAAAACCTTTCTATCGGATTTTCCGATCGTGTGTATGCAATTCCGACACACAAAATTCCGACGCATGCTCGGAAACAATTCCAAAGCATTAAACTTCCCTTTTATAGTGCTGTTGAACGTGTTTTATGCTGCTGTGTTACTGATCGTCGGAATTTGGTGTGACCGTGTGTAGGCAAGACAGTTTGAGCGAAATTCCGTCGGAATTCCGACGGGAAAACCATCAGAGCTTTTTCAGACGAGAATTCCGACCGTGTGTACGCGGCATTAGTCTATCTGCGCAGAATATTTGTTGTGTACACTATTGTATTCTGAGCTGCACAATTTTTTTCTGACAGGGGGGGACTCTTTAACCCCTCCGTCAGAATGCACAGATCAGCTCCGCAGCCATTGGTTACCTGTCGCTGTAAACTGAGTTGCGGGTGAACAGTTTGCAGCACTGGACAAGACCATGAGCAGGCAGGTTGTGGAATTTTAGAAGAGAGATTAGATGTCTCCTCTGCAATAAGAGCCTGCCTGCTCACTGTTTGTTACTTCGGAACTTCAGTTCCACTTTAAGTCCAGCTTGAATGATAACCATGGTTCCCTCCATAAATACAATAAGTGTGTATAGCTATAAATGGGCAAGAAGTGCCTTATTTGCAGAATTACCATATGAAAATAAGAGTAATAAGTCTGAAAAAAGAAAACAAATGCAACCATCACATTTAAAAGAGAAGTATGGATTTTTTTGCAAAATCATACTTACCTATGTGGATGTAGCATCGGTCCGAAGCTGCATCTATCCCCTGCTGGCTAGGAAGGATAGGAGGGAAAGGGTGGAGAGAGAATAAGGGAAAAATGATAAATTACTGGATAGAAAAAGGTAGGCAGAGAGAGAAAGATAGGGCTGAAATACAAATTCTAATATTTAATTTTTGGAATTGCTTGACATACCTTGCAAAGAATTCTTAACACAGCTCAAAATCTGTGGGCCAGATGACTGATTGCTCTCTGGTTGATAGGATGGGTCACTAGGCGTCATCAGTTCTCAGTGTCACATAATGTAAAGGAGAACTGTTGCACTTAGGACAGTGTCAGGGGAGTCTCTCATCATTTATCAGGGATGAATCTGCCAATCTACAGGGAACCTTAATAATGTCCAATAACTATCTCTGCATGAAATAATTATCTGATAGATATGTAATCTACAATCAAACTATAGTAACTATCTGTAGGATTGTATATGATATATTATTCTATGTATAAATGTAAGTATAATACAAAATAAAAAGGTTAACTTTGTCAGATTTTCAGTACTGTGAACACTCCATAGCTTGTTTAACCATGGTGTTAAATCAGTCAATAAATCATTACAAATCATGCAGCTGGAACTTTAGTTAAACCAACTCTTGGCACATGCATTCTTTTGGCTGCAATCACAAACTGGCAAAATGGACTACTCAAAAACAGCAGTCACACTGACCTTGAGCTGTTTAGCTTGTCCAAGACACAGGTGCCAGCTTTCTGGAATCTGGATTGCCTATTAGATTGGTAACATGGGCACTTTCATAAAAATGCCATTTGAAGTGTTGGGAAGATTTATTATACTGTAACTGGAGTTAGTTTAGAATCTTGATCTATAGTTCATATTAAAGCTGAGCTCTACCCGATTTTCAAATATTAGCTCAAGCCGATTACCTCAGTGTTATAAAATAAAAACTGAACATTTTTTTTTTTCTGCTACTGTACCTTTGATTTCCATATCTTGATCTGCATTACCTGGATGTGGAGTGTGCGGATATGGGCGGGGTATGTTTTGTATTTTCCTTTTCGCCGCACTGGCTCCTGGGAACTTGTGTCATTGTTCCCAGGAGTCAGTGCGGCGGCCCGGCGCGAGTTATCGCTGGATTTCTTTTTTTGCATCACAAGTGGGCAGGAACTATGCCCCTTGTGATAGCAACTATGATGCTAGACGAATTTAAATATTGAGCATGCGCGGGAACGAGGCATGCTGGTAGCTAAACATCAAGGGAACAAGGAAGTAAATGCTTGTGGGCTTCACATGCCCACAAGCAAGATGAGAACGGCCGTCCTGATGTTTTAAAAGTTGTTATTTTCAATTAAAGCGGACAAGTTAAATCTACAAACAAGTGAGTTTGCAATTGTTTATATGCGATTGTGTTAATAGGTACAAAAAAAATGAAATAACGCGTGGAGCTCCGCTTTAAATAGCTTCTTTATTGCTAATTTCCTAACTATATCAGTACTGTTATAGATCAGCCTGGTGATGGCTCATACAGCATTTATCTACTGTACATGTACTTAACTGTTGTAGTGTGTGCCTCCTGGGTGCATTTACATACATTCATACAATATAGCATAGAAGTATCGCCACTCAATGTATTTAACTCTGGTGTGAAGTAAATGAAAGACAGGCTTCAGCTTAAATCACATAGATACATACATAGTCATACATATTTAGTCAGGTCGAAAGTCCATCTAGTTTAACTAACCAAAAACAAAGAAAACCTTAATTTACAGAACCCTTTGCCCGCAGTTGATCCAGAGGAAGGCAAAAAAAAAACTTAAAACATAGTTCAATTTGCTCCAGCGAGAGAAAAAAAATCTGATCCAATGGGATATTCTCTGGATCAACAATCGACAATTTCTGGTGTTAATACCATTAAATGTTCATGTTCAGTTATATTGTGTGCATTTTTGCATGCACTCTGCTCTTTTTCTAAAACAATCAACTGAGATTGCTAGAACTAGTTTTCACAGCTCTTACTGAAGAGGAATTTCTGTATACAAGTGGGGTATGCCTGTATGGAGGTTAAATCTCTTTTTCTCCAGAAGAAATGAGTGACCCCTTGTCCTTTTGAAATGACTTTAAAGCAATTAACTTTGCACCAAGTTCACAATATGGACCACTAATATATGCATATAAGGGGATCACATTCCCATTAATTGCAAGAGAGGATACATTTTGTTGTGCTAAATTATTCCTCTAAGCTAAGCTCCTTCATGTCCTCCATCTTATTGCTTTGGTTGCACTTTCTCCATTTCCCCAATATGTTTTTTGAACTGGTGCCCAAAACTGAATTGCATATTGCAGATAAGGTTTTATTAATGCTTTGAACAAGGGCAAAATGATAGGTTGATTTACTAAAGGCGAATAGACTGTGCACTTTGCACTAACGTAAATGTATTTTTTACTGAACATGTGTGCTTGATAAACCATTGTGGTAATATTGTGTCATAAAATATTTTGGAGCAGTCACAGTACAGTAGTAACAGTCTCTACTTTCAGAAAATATATAATGTTTTTGCAGGGCCAATCCCGGGCGGCTGCACAGGGTGCACTGCGCCCAGGTGCAACGAGCTGAGGCAGAGAGAGGGTTCCGCAGCTCAAGCCCTAGCAGGCGTCAAAGTCAGAGTGCGGCTATTGCTGCAATGCAATGCTGACTGTCCCCACCCACCTCCCTCTACTCCAGTGCCAAAAGCGACTTGCAGGCAGCAAGAGTCACGTACCTGAAGGGAGACTGAATTGACGAGGTTGGCCTCTCTTGTATCTCCAGCCCAGGTCACGCTGAGGGTGAAACAGAAGGAGCCAAGGGCCAGGAGGAACACGAGTGCCCATAGGGGAAGACCCAGAGACCTGTTGCAGGAAGTCGCAGCTAGTCGCAGAATTGTAGTTGCAGAAGTGCTGAGCCCAACAGGACACTGGAGCGAGGTCACAAGGGAGGCCAGGTTTGTTAACAGGCGGGCATCGAGGTACCAGGACAACAGGCAAAGGCAAGGTCAGATGAGAGAAGCTGGGATCAGGAGCCAGGGATCAGGTAAACACAGTCCAGAAGCAAGGTCAGTGGAGAGCCGGGGTCAAAGCCAGAGATCAGATAAGCAGGATCCAGGAGCAGGGTCCAAGGTCAGCAACGGTTATTCAGACAGGAGATCGCAAGTTCAGGGTATCAGGAACTCAGCTGAAAGACCAGTCAGCACCGTTCAGGAGTCAGAGCACCCTTTAAATAGGCCGCCTGGCGAGCCCAGAACTATTTTGGCCGCTCGCATCACATTCGTGTGATGCGAGCGGCCCCGCAATGCATTGCGGCCGGCGCGGCCGGCGCAGTGCATTGCTGGCTGATGATTGGCCAAGCATGCACTGTGACCCCGCATGCTTGGCCAATCACAGCGCCGGAAACTCGGAGAGCCATAATTGGCTACAGGCAGGACGCCTGTAGCCAATTACAGCTCAGGGGCTTTAGTACACGCCCCCTCATTTAAAAGGCCGCCACGCCGTCGGCGCCGGTCACATGAGTTCCGGCTTTAGGAGAGATCAGGCTGATTCTGTGTCACTCTTTGCTAGATTCATATAGAAAGATTTGCTCTACTTTGCTAAACCATTGGCTATTTATTTGCTAAACCATTGCTACCTGTCATTGATCGTCCATTGCTGCTGCTGGTTAGTGTGTTTTTAGCTGCTGCTGGGGGTTAGTCTGGTACGTGTCTTACTGTTAGTACAGTATTTCAGTAGTACCAACCGCAGTGCTGTTAGTACAGCACTGCACCCCAAAAGCACCCATAGGACTTCTAGTGTGTTAGTGGCAGCAAACAGAGCTCCTATATTTTCTTCCCAGAAGCACCCATAGGACTTGTACTGTGTTAGTGGCATCACACAGAGTTCCTATATTGTCTTCCCAGAAGCACCCATAGGACTTGTACTGTGTTAGTGGCATCACACAGAGTTCCTATATTTTCTTCCCAGAAGCACCCATAGGACTTGTACTGTGTTAGTGGCATCACACAGAGTTCCTATATTTTCTTCCCAGAAGCACCCATAGGACTTGTACTGTGTTAGTGGCATCACACAGAGTTCCTATATTTTCTTCCCAGAAGCACCCATAGGACTTCTACTGTGTTAGTGGCATCACACAGAGTTCCTATATTTTCTTCCCAGAAGCACCCATAGGACTTGTACTGTGTTAGTGGCATCACACAGAGTTCCTATATTTTCTTCCCAGAAGCACCCATAGGACTTGTACTGTGTTAGTGGCATCACACAGAGTTCCTATATTTTCTTCCCAGAAGCACCCATAGGACTTGTACTGTGTTAGTGGCATCACACAGAGTTCCTATATTTTCTTCCCAGAAGCACCCATAGGACTTGTAGTGTGTTAGTGGCATCACACAGAGTCCTATATTTTCTTCCCAGAAGCACCCATAGGACTTGTACTGTGTTAGTGGCATCACACAGAGTTCCTATATTTTCTTCCCAGAAGCACCCATAGGACTTGTACTGTGTTAGTGGCATCACACAGAGTTCCTATATTTTCTTCCCAGAAGCACCCATAGGACTTGTAGTGTGTTAGTGGCATCACACAGAGTTCCTATATTTTCTTCCCAGAAGCACCCATAGGACTTGTACTGTGTTAGTGGCATCACACAGAGTTCCTATATTTTCTTCCCAGAAGCACCCATAGGACTTGTAGTGTGTTAGTGGCATCACACAGAGCTCCTATATTTTCTTCCCAGAAGCACCCATAGGACTTGTACTGTGTTAGTGGCATCACACAGAGTTCCTATATTTTCTTCCCAGAAGCACCCATAGGACTTGTAGTGTGTTAGTCCCATCACACAGAGCTCCTATATTTTCTTCCCAGAAGCACCCATAGGACTTGTACTGTGTTAGTGGCATCACACAGAGTTCCTATATTTTCTTCCCAGAAGCACCCATAGGACTTCTAGTGTGTTAGTGGCATCACACAGAGTTCCTATATTTTCTTCCCAGAAGCACCCATAGGACTTGTACTGTGTTAGTGGCATCACACAGAGTTCCTATATTTTCTTCCCAGAAGCACCCATAGGACTTGTACTGTGTTAGTGGCATCACACAGAGTTCCTATATTTTCTTCCCAGAAGCACCCATAGGACTTGTAGTGTGTTAGTCCCATCACACAGAGCTCCTATATTTTCTTCCCAGAAGCACCCATAGGACTTGTACTGTGTTAGTGGCATCACACAGAGTTCCTATATTTTCTTCCCAGAAGCACCCATCGGACTTGTAGTGTGTTAGTGGCATCACACAGAGTTCCCTATATTTTCTTCCCAGAAGCACCCATAGGACTTGTACTGTGTTAGTGGCATCACACAGAGTTCCTATATTTTCTTCCCCGAAGCACCCATAGGACTTGTACTGTGTTAGTGGCATCACACAGAGTTCCTATATTTTCTTCCCAGAAGCACCCATAGGACTTGTACTGTGTTAGTGGCATCACACAGAGTTCCTATATTTTCTTCCCAGAAGCACCCATAGGACTTGTAGTGTGTTAGTGGCATCACACAGAGTTCCTATATTTTCTTCCCAGAAGCACCCATAGGACTTGTACTGTGTTAGTGGCATCACACAGAGTTCCTATATTTTCTTCCCAGAAGCACCCATAGGACTTGTACTGTGTTAGTGGCATCACACAGAGTTCCTATATTTACTTCCCAGAAGCACCCATAGGACTTGTACTGTGTTAGTGGCATCACACAGAGTTCCTATATTTTCTTCCCAGAAGCACCCATAGGACTTGTAGTGTGTTAGTCCCATCACACAGAGCTCCTATATTTTCTTCCCAGAAGCACCCATAGGACTTGTACTGTGTTAGTGGCATCACACAGAGTTCCTATATTTTCTTCCCAGAAGCACCCATAGGACTTCTAGTGTGTTAGTGGCATCACACAGAGTTCCTATATTTTCTTCCCAGAAGCACCCATATGACTTCAATTGTGTGTTAGTGCCATCACACAGAGCTCCTGTATTTTCTTCCCAGAAGCACCCATAGGACTTCAATTGTGTGTTAGTGCCATCACACAGAGCTCCTATATTTTCTTCCAGAAGCACCCATAGGACTTGTAGTGTGTTAGTGGCATCACACAGAGCTCCTATATTTTCTTCCCAGAAGCACCCATAGGACTTGTAGTGTGTTAGTCCCATCACACAGAGCTCCTATATTTTCTTCCAGAAGCACCCATAGGACTTCAATTGTGTGTTAGTGCCATCACACAGAGCTCCTATATTTTCTTCCCAGAAGCACCCATAGGACTTGTAGTGTGTGAGTCCCATCACACAGAGCTCCTATATTTTCTTCCCAGAAGCACCCATAGGACTTGTAGTGTGTTAGTGGCATCACACAGAGCTTCTATATTTTCTTCCCAAAAGCACCCATAGGACTTCAATTGTGTGTTAGTGCCATCACACAGAGCTCCTATATTTTCTTCCCAGAAGCACCCATAGGACTTGTAGTGTGTTAGTGGCATCACACAAAGCTCCTATATTTTCTTCCCAGAAGCACCCATATGACTTGTAGTGTGTTAGTGGCATCACACAGAGCTCCTATATTTTCTTCCAGAAGCACCCATAGGACTTCAATTGTGTGTTAGTGCCATCACACAGAGCTCCTATATTTTCTTCCCAGAAGCACCCATAGGACTTCTAGTGTGTTAGTGGCATCACACAGAGCTCCTATATTTTCTTCCAGAAGCACCCATAGGACTTCTAGTGTGTTAGTGGCATCACACAGAGCTCCTATATTTTCTTCCCAGAAGCACCCATAGGACTTCAATTGTGTGTTAGTGGCATCACACAGAGCTCCTATATTTTCTTTGCAGAAGCACCCATAGGACTTCTAGTGTGTTAGTGGCATCACACAGAGCTCCTATATTTTCTTCTCAGCAGCACCCACAGGACTTCTAGTGTGTTAGTGGCATCACACAGAGCTCCTATATTTTCTTTGCAGAAGCACCCATAGGACTTCTAGTGTGTTAGTGGCATCACCCAGAGCTCCTATATTTTCTTCTCAGCAGCACCCACAGGACTTCTAGTGTGTTAGTGGCATCACACAGAGCTCCTATATTTTCTTTGCAGAAGCACCCATAGGACTTCTAGTGTGTTAGTGGCATCACACAGAGCTCCTATATTTTCTTTCAGAAGCACCCATAGGACTTCTAGTGTGTTAGTGGCATCACACAGAGCTCCTATATTTTCTTCTCAGCAGCACCCATAGGACTTCTAGTGTGTTAGTGGCATCACACAGAGCTCCTATATTTTCTTTGCAGAAGCACCCATAGGACTTCTAGTGTGTTAGTGGCATCACACAGAGCTCCTATATTTTCTTCTCAGCAGCACCCACAGGACTTCCAGTGTGTTAGTGGCATCACACAGAGCTCCTATATTTTCTTCTCAGCAGCACCCACAGGACTTCTAGTGTGTTAGTGGCATCACACAGAGCTCCTATATTTTCTTTGCAGAAGCACCCATAGGGCTTCTAGTGTGTTAGTGGCATCACACAGAGCTCCTATATTTTCTTCTCAGCAGCACCCACAGGACTTCTAGTGTGTTAGTGGCATCACACAGAGCTCCTATATTTTCTTTGCAGAAGCACCCATAGGACTTCTAGTGTGTTAGTGGCATCACACAGAGCTCCTATATTTTCTTCTCAGCAGCACCCACAGGACTACCGACTACAATGGCTGGAAGACCGCCAAGGGGAGGCAGAGCATGCAGAGCCAAGAACACAGGGCAGGCAGGCTCTGTTTCTAGTGGACGTGGACGTGGTTGTGCATCGTCATCAGCACGTGACCATGGGACACGCGCGTCTTTGTTTTCGGCAGCTGGACATGTGGAGCCGCATCATGCTGAAGGCTTGGTAGAATGGATGACCAAGCCCTCCTCATCCTCCTCATCCTCTCTCACCCAGGCTCAGGGTACTGGCAGAGCAGCTGCCAACGCGTACTCAATGGCATCATCAGCCACCCCTTCCCTAGACCCACCATGTCCTCCTGAGGAGTCCCCCGAACTGTTTGAGCACAGTGTTGGGTACATGCTCCAGGAGGATGCCCAACGATTCGAAGGCTCGGATGATGATACCCAGCTTGAGGAAGTCAGTAGTGTGCGCGCAGAGAGAGGGGATGCTGAAGGACAGCAATCTGCCAGTACTGTTCCACCAGCTGCAGCTTGCTGCCAGGTTTGCTCTAGTGGTGAAGAGGAAGGGGATGATGAGGTCACTGACGCCACGTGGGTGCCTGGAGGGAGAGAGGATGAGGAGGAGGACGAGGAGGAGGAGGATGCGGCGTCACATGTCCAACGAGGCAGGATGCCCCCTGGAGGCCAGCTAGAGGCCAGCACAGCAACTGTACAACACCGCAGAGCTCCGCCTGTGCAGGGCGCTGCCTCTGCACGTTATCAGAAAAGTTCTTTGGTGTGGGCCTTTTTTGAGACGAGTGCATCAGATCGCACCACTGCTATTTGCAATATTTGTCTCAAGGGTATCTCGCGTGGCCAAAACATCAGCCGCTTGGGCACCACAAGCATGACCAGACATATGTCGACCTGCCATGCAGCTCGTTGGCAGGCACACATAAAAGACCCACACCAAAGAACTAAGCGGACCTCTCCTTGCTCCTCATCAGCTGGGATCTCCATCCCCACTACATCTTCAGTCCTCTCTGAAAGCTGCTGTGAGAGGACTGAAGGTGTAGAATTAGGTGTGTCACAACCAAGTACTTGCAGTACACCGACGTCCGATAGTAGCAGGCAAATTTCCCTGCCCCAGCTGCTGGACCGTCGAAAGAAGTACACTCCCAGCCATCCACATGCCCAGCGGTTGAATGCTAGCTTGGCTAAATTGCTAGCACTTCAACTGCTGCCTTTTCAGTTGGTAGACTCGGCCCCCTTCCGTGAGTTTGTTCAATGTGCGGTTCCTCAGTGGCAGGTTCCCAAACGCCACTTTTTCTCACGGAAGGCGATTCCGTCTCTCTACCGGCATGTGGAAGGCAATGTCCATGCCTCGCTGGACAGGGCGGTCAGCGGTAAGGTGCATATTACCGCTGACTCATGGTCCAGCAGGCATGGACAGGGACGTTACCTTTCTTTCACGGCCCATTGGGTCACTCTATTGGCAGCTGGGAGGGATGCAGGACAAGGTGCAGTAGTGTTGGAGGTTGTTCCGCCACCACGCCTCCAAAACGCTACTACTGCTACTGGTTGTGACACACCTCTCTCCTCCACCCCCTCCTCTTCTTCTTCCTCCAGTGCTCTGTCCTCGGAACCAGCGGTGCTCCGTAGGCGTACAAGGGGCTACGCAAGTACACAGGCAAAAAGATGCCATGCCGTGCTTGCGCTGGTGTGTTTGGGGGACAGGAGCCACACTGGGCCAGAGGTTCTGGCAGCTCTGCAGGGGCAGGCCGAGAGGTGGTTGACGCCACGCCAGCTTAAGCCAGGAATGGTCGTTTCTGACAATGGCACCAACCTCCTCTCCGCCCTGCGACAGGGGCAGCTCACCCATGTGCCCTGTATGGCTCACGTCCTCAACCTGGTGGTGCAGCGGTTCTTGAGCAGGTTCCCAGGCTTACAGAATGTCCTGAGGCAGGCCAGGAAAGTCTGTGTGCATTTCCGCCGATCTTATAATGCCAGTGCTTGGCTGACTGAGCTGCAAAAGGAGCTGAACCTGCCCAAGAACCGCCTAATATGTGACATGCCCACCAGGTGGAACTCAACGTTGGCCATGCTGCAGCGACTGCACACGCAGCAGAGGGCCATCAATGAGTACCTTTGCGACTACGGCACCAGGACAGGGTCAGGGGAGCTTGGTTTTTTTTCCCCACGTCAGTGGAGCATGATCAGGGATGCATGCACTGTCCTCTCACCATTTGAGGAGGCCACGAGGATGGTGAGCAGTGACAGTGCATGCATCAGTGACACTGTACCTCTTGTCCACCTGTTGGAGCATACGCTGCGTGGGATAATGGACAGGGCACTTGAGGCAGAACAGAGGCAGGAAGAGGAGGACTTCCTTGCCTCTCAAGGCCCCCTTTATCCGGACAGTGTTCCTTCTGTCCCACCCATCACACAGGAAGAGGATGAGGATGAGGAGGAGGAGGAGGAGGAGGAGGATTGTGTGAGCATGGAGGTGGAGCCTGGCACGCAGCAGCAGTCTTTTAGGGATGATGTACAGTCCCAACAAACCAGTGGACTTGTACGTGGCTGGGAGGAGGTGGCTGGCGATCATGTCATCCTCAGTGACCCAGAAGACTCCGGACCGAATGCCTCAGCTAACCTACGCTGCATGGCCTCCCTGATCCTGCAAAGCCTGCGGAAGGATCCTCGTGTTCTTCGGATCAAGGAGAGGGACCATTACTGGCTGGCCACTCTCCTTGATCCACGGTACAAGGGTAAGGTTGCGGACCTTATCTTGCCGTCGCAGAGGGAGCAGAGGATGAGACATCTCAGGGAGGCCTTGCAGAAAGGTCTGTGCAACGCGTTCCCAGAAACTGGGAGGTTACAAACTCCTGGTCCTGGGCGACGAGTTGCTGAGACTTCGGTCAGTAGCAGAAGGAGCGGTGGGGAAGGTGGACGTCTCACCGATGCGTTCAGACAATTTTTTAGTCCGCAGCCCCAAGGTATGATCGGTTCCAGCAACCATCGCCAGCGTCTGATATACATGGTGCAGGAATACCTTGGGGCAAGGTCAGACTTGGACACCTTTCCCACCGAAAATCCTCTGGCTTACTGGGTCCTGAGGATGGATCACTGGCCAGAGCTTGCACAGTATGCAATTGAGCTACTGGCCTGTCCTGCCTCCAGCGTTCTTTCCGAACGCACATTCAGTGCTGCTGGAGGATTTGTCACCGATCATAGGGTGCGCCTGTCCACCGACTCGGTTGATCGACTGACCTTCATCAAAATGAATCAGTCTTGGATCACCACCAGCTACCAGGCACCTGAAGCGGATATAACGGAATAATTTATAATGTCACATCCCTTCAAGACTGCCTATGCTGATGCTGAGTGACTGTCCTGTTATGTTCACTGACTATCCTCTTCCTCCTCCTCAATGATCCATGCCACCACACCAGTGCCTAAGGCACAATTTTTCAGCCCCTGTATAACAGGGGCGTGTACTTACAATTTTTTTTTTTTAAAAAATGCTTCGCAACACGTGTGACTGCTGTGCTCCAAGTACAGTATCTGTGAGGGGTTGCAGTGTTGTGGCACCAGCACCAGTGCCTAAGGCACAATTTTTCAGCCCCTGTTTAACAGGGGCGTGTAATTACAATTTTTTTTAAAAATGCTTCGCAACACGTGTGACTGCTGTGCTCCAAGTACAGTATCTGTGAGGGGTTGCAGTGTTGTGGCACCAGCACCAGTGCCTAAGGCACAATTTTTCAGCCCCTGTTTAACAGGGGCGTGTAATTACAATTTTTTTAAAAAAATGCTTCGCAACACGTGTGACTGCTGTGCTCCAAGTACAGTATCTGTGAGGGGTTGCAGTGTTGTGGCACCAGCACCAGTGCCTAAGGCACAATTTTTCAGCCCCTGTTGGGGCGTGTAATTACAATTTTTAGGCAATGCTTTGCAACAGGTCTCATTGCTGTGCTAAGAGTACAGTATCTGTGAAGGGTTGCAGTGTTGTGGCACCAGCACCAATGTCTAAGGCACAATTTTTCAGCCCCTGTTTAACAGGGGCGTGTAATTACAAATCTTGATCTAATAGTTCACAGCAGGGCCCATTCCTGCGCCCACCAAGAGTAACTATGAGGGCCTACAGTCTTGTGGCAACACCGTCCACCACCACCGCCAAAGGCCCAATTTTTCTGCCCTGTTCAACAGGTGCATGCAATTACAAATCTTGATCTAATAACTCACAGCAGGGCCCATTCCTGCGCCCACCAAGAGTAACTGTGAGGGCTTACAGTCTTGTGGCAACACCGTCCACCACCACCACCACCACCAAAGGCCCAATTTTTCTGCCCTGTTCAACAGGTGCATGCAATTACAAATCTTGATCTAATAACTCACAGCAGGGCCCATTCCTGCGCCCACCAAGAGTAACTGTGAGAGCTTACAGTCTTGTGGCAACACCGTCCACCACCACCACCACCACCAAAGGCCCAATTTTTCGGCCCGGTTCAACAGGTGCATGCAAGTACAAATCTTGATCTATTAACTCACAGCAGGGCCCATTCCTGTGCCCACCAGTCTTGTGGCTACACCAACATCTAATAGGGCAAATTTCTGCAGAGTATATACGCAAGGCCCCTACTTTCAAACATCCAACTTACAAATGACTCCTACTTGCAAACGGAAAGAGAAAACAGGAAGTGAGAGGAAATCTACCCCTAGGAAGGGAAATTCTATGCTGTTAGATTTAATTTGGGAAAAAAGGTATCGCCTCTCTACTGGTGCTTTATCACCAATCCTTGTTTCAATTCAGACCCCACTTTTCCAAAAACATTTGTCATTGGGACGGAAAGTGAGGTGACATGTTCTGAACAGATGTGCAAAGACAGCAAATGTTACAGGGGTGATAACCCCTCCCTATGTTCTCCAAAAAGCTTAAAAATAGATTTTTTTGGGATGGAGCTACACTTCATAATGTACCTGTTCAGATTCTACTTAAGAACAAACCTACAGTCCGTGTCTTGTTTGCACCACCTATATACTGCTGTTCAGAGTATATAGGGTTGTAGGTATAGGGTTTTATTTTGGGTGCGGGGTCCCCCTTAATATCCATACAAGACCCAAAGGGGCTGGGGGGGGGGGTTATGGGGTAGCCATGCCATTTTTCTCAAGGATTTTCAGCCATATGGCGGCCAGGACAAGACATGCCATTAAAGCCGCAAGTGTTTTTAAATGGCTTCTTTTTTTCCTTTACAAATGTCATTTTGTGCAAGGACAGTTCTAAACACGGGAAACACATGCCACTTCACAGGCATACTTTAGACACCCCCCAGGTACCATATTTAAAGGAAAATTTCACTTTTTTTTTTTCACTTTATGCATCATTAAAATGACTGCTCCCGAAAAAACGTTAGCTTTTAAAAGTTTTTTTTGCATTGATATATGTCCCCTGGGGCAGGACCCGGGTCCCCAAACATGTTTTATGACATTAACATGCATATTGGCCGTTGTAATTAGCACTTTTGATTTCGAACGTTCGCGTCCATTATAACGTATAGGGTTCGAAAATTCGCGCGAACTTTCGGTCGGTTCGAAAGTTCTGGTTCGAACCGAACCCGGGGGTGTTCGGCTCATCCCTACTGGCTCAGATCCATGGCTGCAGCTGCCTGATTTCTCCTCCCGCCCGCGGCCCGACAGTAATGAAGAAGGTGACACAAGTGGGGGACAATAATGAAGAAGAAAAAGAAGATGACATAAGTGGGGGACAGTAATGAAGCTAACATGTGAGGGGATATGAAGGAGACACAGGGGAATACCTGAGGGAATAGTAATAAAGAAGAAGGTAACACAAGTAATCATCATCATCTTTTTTGGACGGGCGGGGCGGGATTGGATGTCGTGGGGTGTCCCTGAATGGCAGTTTGGAAATGTGGTCACCCCATCAGCCACATGCTGCCTCCCTGGGCCCCAGCAGCCAAGGCCAAACCCCAGCAGACAGACCCCAGCAGCCAAGCCTTAGACCCCAGCAGCCAGACCCCAGGCCCCAACAGCCAGGCCCCAGGCCCCAGCAGCCAGGCCCCAGGACCAGCAACCAGACCCCAGGACCAGTAGCACAGTCCCAGAAGCAAGCATCCAACCCCAGAAGCCAGGCCTCAGGACCAGCAGCCAGGAATAACGACCAGCAAACAGCCCTAGTACCCATTATTTAAAGAAAGTGAAGTCTTCTAGGCCTGGGCCCGGGCATAAAAGTGATATTAATTAATATAATATGTTTATTTTTACTATTATTCAGTGACACTCTAAAGTAGTTTCTCATGGGGCCTGGAGGGGACTCTTTCTATCAGAGACTCTCTAATGGTCACAGAGAGGGCCTATGTTAGATAGACCCCCCCCCCTCCAGGTCCCATTAGACTCAGCTGTACTTTCTAATGGGGCCTGGTGGGGGCTCTTTCTAACATAGGCTCTCAAATGGGCACAGAGAGAACCTCTGTTAGAGAGAAGCCCTCCAGAATCCATTAGACCCCATTGTAGTCTCTAACGGGGCCTGGTGGGGGCTCTAACAGACTCTCCAATGGACACCAAGAGGGTCTCTGTTAGAGAGAGCCCCCTCCAGGTCCCATTAGACCCAATTGTACCCAATTTCTAACAGACTCTCTAACAGTGGTCCTCTCTGTGTCCATTAGAGAGACCCACCCTCCAGGTGCCATTAGCATACTCTGCTTCTCTTTCTGTATTTTGTTTATTGTTAAGAGATTGTTGGAGGATCCCATGGAGCATCTCTGTGTTTGAGTGCAGTTATAAACTTTTTATCATAATATATTTTCGATTACGCTGGGTTAATATATATATATATATATTTTCCTATATATTCACTAGTAACACTGTATTGTATTTGATTTTAATCACGAGGGAGCAATCACGGAGTCATTGCCATAGAAACATTTGTAAAGGGGAGGAGTTAGCAAGAGGACCATGTCCATGTGAGGGCACCAGAAATATTTCTGCACCCAGGCGTATGTGACCCTAGGATCGGCCCTGTGTTTTGGGGTAATAACTAATCTGCAGGCCTAAAATAATTTTCCCTTTATGGCAGAAAAATGCAGGGGTTAAACAGCATTTCACTTGCCTTAATTAGGAATAAGTTTGGAACAAGGGATGGCAAACTTCAAAGTAGTTCAGATACTGAACATGAACCCTACAGAAACCAAGAGGAGCCAAATCTGTCAAATAAAAATGCTATTTTTTGGGTTACTAGGCAAAGGGATGCATAAAAGAAAAAATCATGAAAAGAAAAATCTGAAAAGGAGAATGAAAATCGAGATGTGAAAACCTTAACATGCAAAATAATAACAAACTACAGTAACTAATAATAACTATTACTAACTATTAAATCATAAGTATTGGATGTATTGGATACGTTTTCGGATAAATAGGAATTTATCCGAAGTTACAAATTATCCGAAAAAACGAATGCTGCATCTAAACGAATGGAACGTAACAAATGAATAATAATATTGATGTCACAGTATCCACAGCCACATGCCAAATACACAGATAATCAGAGACTGCGGATGCGACTACAAGAAATGACCAGAGACTGCAGATGTGACTACAGGAAATGACCAGTGACTGCGGATGCGACTACAGGAAATGACCAGAGACTGCGGGATGCGACTACAGGAAATTACCAGAGACTGCGGATGCGACTACAGGAAATGACAAGGGACTACAGCTGCGACTACAGGATATAACCAGATACTGTGGCTGCGACTACAGGAAATGACCAGAGACTGCAACTGTGACTACAGGGAAAGATCAGAGACTGTGGCTGCAACTACAGGGAATGACCAGAGACTGCAAATGCGACTACAGGAAATGATCAGAGACTGTGGATGTGACTACAGTAAATGACCAGAGACTGCGGCTGTGACTACAGAAAATGACCAGAGACTGCGGCTGCGACTACAGGGAATGACCAGAGACTGTGGCTGCGACTACAGGAAATGGCAAGGGACTGCGGCTATTACTAGAGGATATGACCAGAGGATGTGGCTGCGACTACAGCAGGGAATGACCAGAGACTGCAGCTGCGACTACAGGGAATAATCAGAGACTGCAGCTGCAACTACAGGGAATGACCAGAGACTGCGGCTGCGACTACAGGAAACTGAACAGAGACTGTGGATGTGACAACAGGAAATGACCAGAGACTGCGGTTGCAACTACAGGAAATGACCAGAGACTGCAGGTGCGACTACAGGAAATGACCAGAGACTGCGGCTGTGACTACAGTAAATGACATAGCATAACAGTGAGTCTACTGTCTCTTGCTGCGGCCCGGAGCGGGAATCTAAGTGGTCCATGGTGGGGCTGTCAGATGTACAGAGGAGGCACTCTCAGTGCTCCCTCTCTGCTCTGAGCCTCCAAACACATATAGGCTACATGGGCGGGGCAGGGTCAGAGCGTCAATGGAGCTCCCTGATGACAGAGCCTCCCTCAACTCAAGCCTTGCCCAACAGCCCAGGCTGGCACCACTCCGGTGGTCGGACGGTGTAACAGTAGGCTCAGGCAGCACACAAGAACAGCTTGTGTGAGTCAGGGCCGGCCGAGTGCAGCAATGTAGTTGAAGCACACATAACGTTACTACTTCTGCACTGATGCTCTAGAGGGTTTCAACCTCCAAACTCCCCCCTTATCTACGTCCCTGTGCCACTATGTAAGCAGCCTTATATAGTGTGGGGCGTGCCTTTAGCCAATTATGGCTCTCAGCAGAGCGTGCTGTGAATGGCCAAAGCATGTAGGTCAGGTGCATGCTTTAGCCAATCATCATACAGCAATGCACTGTTTCCGAAGTTATTCATTTTTTTGGAAATAACAAATTTCAAACATAACGAATTAACCGAAAAATGAGAAAAAAAAAAAACCGAATGGAATGAAAACAAACACATTTTTCAGCAGTGCACATGTCTAGTTAAAGGGTTTGTAAAGGCAAAAGGTTTTTTATCTTAATGCATTCTATGCATTTGGCTAAAAGCCCTCTGTGTGCAGAAGCCCCCCTCAGCCCCCCTAATACTTACCTGAGCCACATCTCTATCCAGCGATGGCCATCCTGGACTCTCCCTCCTGATAGGTGGAGACACAGCAGTGGCACCATTGGCTCCCGCTGCTGTAAATCAAACTCAGTCAGCCAATCAGGAGAGAGAGGGGCAGGGGGAACTGCAGCTCTGTGTCTGAATGGATAAACGGAGCTGCAGCTTGACTAGGGTGCCCCCCATAGAAAGCTGCTTGCTGTGGGGTCATAGAACAGGAGGGAGGGGGAGGGGCCAGGCGCTCAGAAGAGGGACCCGACAAGAGGAGGATTCGGGCTGCCCTGTGAAAAACCACTGCACAGAGCAGGTAAGTATAAAGCCTTGTACACATGATCGGACTTTGCAAACAAACTTTTCTGTGGATTTCTGTCCAAAGGGCATTGGCCATGAAATTGTATTGCATAAACACGGCAGGACTTTTTCAGCCAACTTTCACCAAATCACGTGTTTTTTCTGCTCTTTACCGCCACTGTTTGGTCAACTTCTGTATTGTTGTCTGATCTTTTGCATTGGTTCTGAGCATGCTTGTTTGTACTTTGGACTTAAGTCCGGTGGTTTTCTGTACACACGATCGGACTTTGCTCCATCTGACTTTTTTTGCCGAAAAGTTTTTTTGCAGAGCGAACTTTTGGCCGATGAAAACCGAAAAAGTTTGTCCGATGGAGCGTACTTTACAATCACTTCAAGCTAAGGTATGTTTTTTGTTTTCATTTGCATTTGTCTCATTACTAGAGTTGGTATAAACTTCCTACAGATTTACAGTATTCAAAAAATATATATATTATATATATAATTATATTATATATATTTTATTAAGCACTCTAATGAAATATATCAAAATGTGTAAACTTGAACTTTAAAGTCCATAGCATCTGTATATCTCTTTTGTATATCTGTACATTTTTAAAGCTTTTCATGTTATTATTATTAGTATGCAGTGTTGGTTCTAGATTTGTTTTAGGCTCTTCTTTAGTGAACAACACAGCAGCAGAAGGCTTTGAGCTTGGTATTCATTGTTCTACTCTCTGTAGGAAACTACCCATATAATGTAAAGCGGTGTGTGTAGCTGGTAAGCCACTGAATACAAACTACAATAAATATTGATGAAATTTGCAATGCTGCTCTAGTACACAGACATCGACATGCATGGCGGCTTCTGTGTCTCTCTACAGGACCTCAGAAGCTCTCATGGCGTTCCCCGGCTCTGTGGGCACATAGGCTCAGATGCATCCTTTGCATCTTAGGTTTCACATCTTCTCTGGCAGCTTTATACCTTTAAGCTGCTTGTTAGCCCCAGTCCCTTTCTCGTGCAGGCTTTGTTACAGTCTTTGTAGACAGGCTCCAGCCTGCTCAGTTGGCAGTCAGCCAGCAGTTTATTAAGCATCACAAAACCTCTGGCTGTGCTGTGCCTGCTGGATTCTTTATATTACTGCTCTTGTGACAGGAGCTACATTCCAATAGGCATCCCTCCAAGATGCTGCTGTAGGGTTGCAGTTCCTCTGTGCTGTTATGAATGGAAATTGATTTCATAATATAGGAAGTTTTTGATTTAAATCATGTTCAAAATAAAAAAAAAACAATTGTATTGCTAATTGGAGGCCTAATATGTATGTGAGTATAACGTTTGTCTTTTTTTTTTTCACTGAAAGATATACTTTCTTGTAAAACAATTTATAAAATAAAGTTTATTTTTTTTTCTTTACAAGGCAGAGCAATACATAGCTGTCACATAGCTTACAACTGTTCCTCGTTTAGAAGAACTGGCTTTATTTTTTTGGAACCAAATCTGTGTCCCTTTTTCTTCCTCGGTTGTCCCTCTTCTTGGTCTGATGTTCACACCTTTTAAAAGAAATGTACAACTAAACTACCAAAAGCTTTATATCACATTGACCCTTCCATCCAACCTCTAAATTATTGCATTTCTTATTTTAAAAAGCTAATATAAAGGAAAAAGAGCCTTGGAGAAAAAGTATTTTAGGGTTTATTCAATTATTTTCTTTATATTATTTATTTATGGTCTTTAACCTCTTCGCGCCCGCGCTATAGCCGAAAGACGGCTGCAGCGCGGACGCTCTCTGCTGGGAGGACGTCCCTGGACGTCCTCCTGTTTACTTCCCTAATGCGCGCTCCTGAGAGCGCGCATCGGGGAAGTTCTGTGCTGGCCGTGTCCGTCGGACACGGCCGGTCACAGATCGCTGTAAACGGCCAATCACAGCGGCCGTTTACAGCGAGATCGGCGTGTCCAATGACAGATGATCTCATATGGAAACATATGAGATCATCTGTCAGCGCCGCTCTCTCTCCTCACACAGACAGCGTGTGGGGAGAGAGAGATCAACGGCTGCAGCAGCCGTAAGTGAAAAAAAAAAAAAAAATGTGCGATCGGTCTCCCCATCTGTCCCCACATGTGTCCCCATCCATGTCCCCATCCATGTGTCCCCATCCATGTCCCCATCCATGTCCCCATCCATGTGTCCCCATCCATGTCCCCATCCATGTGTCCCCATCCATGTCCCCATCCATGTGTCCCCATCCATGTCCCCATCCATGTCCCCATCCATGTGTCCCCATCCATGTCCCCATCCATGTGTCCCCATCCATGTGACCCCATCCATGTCCCCATCCATGTGTCCCCATCCATGTGTCCCCATCCATGTGTCCCCATCCATGTGTCCCCATCCATGTCCCCATCCATGTGTCCCCATCCATGTGTCCCCATCCATGTCACCCCATCCATGTGTCCCCATCCATGTGTCCCCATCCATGTGACCCCATGCTTGTCCCCATCCATGTCCCCATCCATGTGTCCCCATCCATGTGTCCCCATCCATGTGTCCCCATCCATGTGTCCCCATCCGTGTGACCCCCATCCGTGTGACCCCATCCGTGTGTCCCCATCCGTGTGACCCCATCCGTGTGTCCCCATCCGTGTGACCCCATCCGTGTCCCCATCCATCTGTCCCCATCCGTGTCCCCATCCATCTGTCCCCATCTCTGTGTCCCCATCCATCTGTGTCCCCATGCATCTGTCCCCATCTGTGTCCCCAGTGCCATCTGTCCCCAGTGCCACGTATAAGTGCCATCTGTCATCAGTGCCACGTTAGTGCCATCTGTCATCAGTGCCACGTTAGTGCCATCTGTCATCAGTGCCATATCAGTGTCACGTGTCATCAGTGCCACATAGTGCCATCTGTCATCAGTGCCACGTATCAGTGCCATCAATGCCACGTATCAGTGCCATCTGTCATCATGTCACGTGTCATCAATGCCACGTATCAGTGCCATCTGTCATCAGTGTCACGTGTCATCAGTGCCACCTCTCACGTGTCATCAGTGCCACATATTAGTGCCATCTCTCATCAGTGCCACGTATTAGTGCCATCTGTCACCAGTGCCACATATTAGTGCCATCTGTCAGTGTCATGTGTCATCAGTGCCCCGTATTAGTGCCGTCTGTCATCAGTGTCACGTGTCATCAGTGCTCCATACTAGTGCCATCTGTCACCAGTGCCACATCAGTGTCACGTGTCATCAGTGCCACGTATCAGTGCCACCTGTCATCAGTGCCACGTCAGTGTCACGTGTCATTGTCCTGGTGCTCCAGGGCCTTCAAAAGTGTAATGGGTAGTCAACAATTTAGATGTGTAATTTATGCTCCTAGAACACGTGATGGCGCTCCCTGCATTTTGGGCCTCTCTAAGTGGCCAGGCTGTGTAAAAGTCCCACACATGTGGTATCGTAATACTCAGGGGGAGTAGCGAAATTTATTTTGGGGTGTCATTTGTGGTATACACCTTCCATGTGAGAGAAATAACCTATTACAATGACAATTTTGTGGAAAAAAATAAAAAATAAAAAAATAATTCATTTTGCAAAGAATTGTGGGAAAAAAATGACAACATCAAAAAGCTCACCATGCCTCTTACTAAATACCTTGGAATGTCTACTTTCAAAAAAGGGGTAATTTGGGGGGTATTTGTACTTTCCTGGCTTGTTCGGGTCACTAGAACTGAGATAGGCCGCCAGTACATTAGGTGTGATCAATTTTGTATAATTTGCACCACAGTTTGTAGAGTCTGTAACTTTCACAAAGACCAAATAATATCCACTAATTTGGGTTATTTTTACCAAAGATATGTGGCAGTATAAATTGTGGCCAAAATTTATGAAGAAAAATTAATAATTTGCTAAATTTTATCACAGAAACAAAGAAAAATGTGTTTTTTTTCAAAATTTTCGGTCTTTTTTCATTTATAGCGCAAAAAATAAAAAACCCAGAGGTGATCAAATACCACCAAAAGAAAGCTCTATTTGTGGGAAAAAAAGGACAAAAAATTCATTTGGGTACAGTGTTGCATGACTGAGTAATTGTCATTCAAAGTGTGAGAGCACCGAAAGCTGAAAATTGGTCTGGGCAGGAAGGGTGTTTAAGTGCCCAGTAAGCAAGTGGTTTTAACACTGAGAGCATGACAGTGTTGTGTTCCTTGCCTACCTAGTTTTGTTAAAGACATTCCAGAATATTGGGAATTTTGCTCCTTTTGGATGCAGGCCCTCTTTCGCAAATAGTAAACTGGGTCTCAAATTGAGATGCAGAGTTTAAGGAGTACTCAATTTTACCAAATGATGGATGGATGGGGGAAGAGTTCTTTGTGTCATGAGGTTTTGTTTCAATTATGACAGCTGAAAAGATGACAAGCCATTGGAACAAAGTTCAAATTCATTAGACAAAAACTAATTACAAATAACAGTCAGAAATGAAGGAATGGATGTCTCAATGTGTTAGTAGCATGATATCTCAATGTGTTAGTAGCATGAAGTTGTGTTTTGAGGTCTGGTACCTGGTCGAGGTGTTACATTTGCCTGGAGTAGGTCAGTCTGACTTACACTTAGCTGCTCATTTTGCTTGGTGTTGCAAGTAAGTTAGATGTATTCATGAGTACAAAAAAGTGTCAAAAGAAAGCATGTATCATTTTTTGCAATAAAGTGCTACCTTGACAACACTTCACCTCCAAGTTCCATGTTAATTTGACACTGGCAAATAGAGCAGGTAGAAAACAGGCAAATACAAAACACAATGCTCAGGCCAATGTGGTAGCATGGCTAGTAAAGAGGATAACAAGTCAGAATACAAAGGTCAAGGTTTACAGAAAAACAGCACACAGAAGGACAAACAGAAGCCAAAAAGAAAACCTTTGAATAAATGATTACCAGCAATGGTTACATAGTTAAATAGTTACATAGTTACTAGTTAGTCAGCATGAAAATAAGACACATCTAGTGGATGCCATATCCAGTGTAAGGCAAAAGGCTTTTATAAAGCCTGATCCATATAATTTAAAAAGGGTAAAAAAAAATCCACTTTCATCCCCAATAGGTTATCCCCTGAGGCAACATTCAAATTTTTCATCTACAAATAATAGTAGCAATTTCTAACTTTGTACATTTAAAAATGCTTTCAGCCTTTTTTAAATCAAGCTTTTAAATCAACTAGAATCAGTTCTCATAGAGGATTTGTACAGAAACTTTCCATATGCATAAGATAAACTTTTTCCTTAAAGGGGTTGTAAGTTTTTTTATTTTAATGCATCAATGCATTAAGATAAAAAGACATCTGTTTGCAGCAGCCCCCCTCAGCCCCCAATACTTACCTGAGCCCCATCTCTGTCCAGCAATGTTCACCAGTGTCTCAACTGTCCGAGACCCTCCCTCCTGATTGGCCAAGACACCGCCGCTGCGTCATTGGCTCTCGCTGCTGTCAATCCTAGTCGGTTAGCCAATCAGGAGAGAGAGGGGGGGCGGGCCACAGCAATGTAATGTAAAATTAATGATTTAATTACACGCTGCTCACACCGAAAACACCACAGATGGAAACAGAACCAAAAGTGGAGGGCGACATTTAAATTGGGTTACAAATCATTAATAACTAGAACATATATATAAGGAAAATAAGTGCAATTGCGACATATGACTATAACCTATAAGGAAAATACACCAGGGGCCAGAGTAGAGAGAACAGAGACAAGAGACGGAGGGACAAAAAGGCTTAGGACTTATATTCCCCACCTGTCTCGTTCAGTCGAGACCAGGAGGGGTACCAAACTCAAAGGAATGCAAGACATCCCATATCTTATTAAATTGGGTTACAGCATCTCCCATCTGAGCCGTCACATATTCCAATCTACGTATTTCTAAAACCACCTTCAGAAGCTGGACTTGAGAGAGGGGGGAGGGGGTAATGGATAACCAGCATAATGGAATAGTTCTTTTGGCTAACAAAATAAAAGAAGCAAGCTTATTCATAGACTTTACAATACCAGGGAAAGGGTGGCCTAAAAGACAATGTAGCGGATCCAGCAATAAAGAATTATCAAGTACTCGTTGGATCAGGACATTACCATAGACCAATAAGGCACAATATTTTCACATTGCCAGAAGATATGGAAATGGGTACCTCTAGTTTTACCACAATGCCATCATGAACGGGAAAGAGAACAATCTTGACAGTGCAAAACTTCAAGGGTTCTGTACCAGAACATAAGGATTTTGTGAGCTGTCCATATTTTGTTCCAACAAGCAAGAGTGATGGGACATTGAAGAATAGAAGACCATTTCCGCATATAGGCATGATGATCTACAGAATTTGGGGTGGCATTGTGAAGTATTTTCTAAATAGAGGAGATTAGATGCAACTGTGAGGACCTTGAGCACAAATCTGTTCAAAGGCGGTAGGTTTAGATAGTATAAGAGAGGGTGAAAGTGTGGACAGATAATGTTTAATTTGGAGGTAAAAATAAAACATAGTGTATGTGTGGGGATTGTTGGCAGCCATTTTATGTAAGGCCAGGTGAAGCCAATAGCTGTTTCTTCCATGATATGCATACCACAGACAGAGAGACAGTCAGACACACACACACACCCTCAATGTCACCTGTAGTTCTGATCACACAGTGAAAGATGTAGCGATCTCCTATGCTGCCAGTGAACTGAGCTGACATCTTGAACTCTGTCCTCTTGTCAGCAGCAATGCGCTCATCCCCAGCCGCTGCACTCCCCATTGCCCCCTACCCCGGGGATGATCCCCCCATTCTCTGTGGAGCTCGCACTGTGAGTGCTGTTGGACCATTGGAGCATCATTCCTCTGCCTTCTCAAAGATCAGACATGACTCTCCGCCCTCCTCCTCTACCCTCTCAAAGACCGATTTATAGCATCTGGACAGCCTCCTGCCCTCTCAAGTCCAAAACTCTCAGGAGAGAAAAAAAAAAGCTACCTAAAGACTCCTGGGATTTGTAATGAAGATATCCCAGAAGTCATTGGTAGCACACACTACGTTATTCACCCAAGAGATCTGAGCAGGAAGTAGAGAGGAAACATTAAAAAAAAGTTAGGTAGAGATCTTAAAAAAAAGTTACTGTCTAATAGTGTTAAAGCAGGGAGAAAGGATTCTAATCACAGCAACTTTACAAATAGGTTGAAGTTCCGTTTTAAGTGGTTGGTTGTAAACCTCAGACATGAAATATGAACAAAGCATATCCCTCTATAGTGTGTACTTGTCCCATTTAACCACTTAAGGATTGAGCCTCTTTATGAGATTTGTTGTTTACAAGTTAAAAACATTTTTTTGTGCTAGAAAATTACTTAGAACCCCCAAACATTATACTTTTTTTTATAACACCCTAGAGAATAAAATGATGGTCATTGCAATACTTTCTGTCACACTGTATTTGTGCAGCGGTCTTACAAGCGCACTTTTTTTGGAAGAAATACACTTTTTTTAATTAAAAAATAAGACAAAATTAAAGTTAGCCCATTTTTTTTATATTGTCAAAGATAATGTTACGCCGAGTAAATTGATACCCAACATGTCATGCTTCAAAATTGCGCTCGCTTGTGGAATGGCAACAAACTTTTACCCTTAAAAATCTCCATAGGTAACGTTTAAAAAATTCTACAGGTTGCATGTTTTGAGTTACAGAGGAGGTCTAGGACTGTAATTGTTGCTCTCACTCTACTGATCGCGGCAATACCTCACGTGTGTGGCTTAAACACCGTTTTCATATGTGGGCACTACTCACGTATGCGTTCGCTTCTGCACAAGAGCTAGGTGGGACGGGTCGCGTTTAAAAAAAGTTTTTTTTTTTTTTATTTTACCTTTTATTTTTTATTTTTACACTGTTCTTTTAAAAAAAAAAGTTGTGTCACTTTTATTCCTATTACAAGGAATGTAAACATCAAAAAAGCCTGTCAGGACCTCTTAAATATAAAAAGATAAAAAGATCTGGAGTCAAAAAGACCTCAGATCTCATACGTACACTAAAATGCAATTAAAAAAAAAATTGTCATTTGAAAATAATATAAATAAATGGCCATTTAAGAGCTATGGAGTGAAGTGACGTTCCTTCTGCCCTGTAATGGCATTGAGAGGGGTGGGGGCCATCTTCTCCTCACTCGTTTCCATACCCAGGAAGGAGAAGGATCCGATCGCCTCCGCCACTGCCGACGGCTCCGGTAAGTGGCAGAGGGCACCGGAGAGTGGCGGGGGGCCTCTCCCATCGCCGATAAAAGTGATCTTGCGTCTAATCCGCCGCAGGGACCACTATTATCAGAAACCGGACCGCCCGCTAAAGAAGAGGATACCAGGGTTATGGCAGCTAGCTGCTGCCATAACAAAGATATCCCTCTTCAAATATAGGATATATCGGCATGTGGCAGTCCAGAAGTTGGTTAAGAGCACTAAGTGTTATTTCTGTCTGCTGCTTCATTTCTCTGCTATCAGCATGAATTACTTCTGACAAGTTTTCTTGACACCAAGAGAAAAATGGTGACAAGGAAGAGAGCTCCAGCTAATTGACAGCCTCAGCTCTGTTCCTGTGAGCTGTATGGAGGGGGGGGGGGGGGGCTGCCTTCAATCAGCTCTCAAAGCTCTTCTCACTGCAGATTTGTAATTTCAGCTCTCCGCCCCCTTTGTTTTGAACTCTGACACAGGTTTTAAAAAATTATTTTTGAATGGGTGTAGAGGAGAGAAGACTGCAGACAGACAGGTACAACTTATGTAGAAGAATATGTGTTATCTCTGTGTATCACCTGAGGCCAGTCACTTTACTGTGTATATGTGAGGGTTTACAAACATTTAAATATATGTTTAAATAAGAAGGGCCAAACACTTTTTGGGTATGGGGGCCGTAGAGCCAGGTGTTTTTGGGTGCACAGTGTTTTTTCATTTTTTTCAAAAGGTGTAGTGAGGTGCTTAGAAACAAAAGGGAGTTACAAAAAAAATGTGGCTAGCAGCTAGATTTTTTATGTTCAATCAAATTTTTATTAAACAAAAACTAGAAGCTTAGCATACAAGGTAATAAAACCCAGACATAGGCCCCAACAATCTGGAGAAAGTACAAAATAAATAAAAGACAATAAAAAACAGTAGCACTGAAAACAAATAAAAAATTCAGTGGATGGTGCACAAAATAAACAGCATTGAAGATAAATACAGCAATATTCCAAGACAGAAATATTTTGACTGGGCCAGTAAGGTTGGTACCAGCTAGATATTTTTAATGAGGGAAAATTGGCTAAAAGGTACTAGATACAAAAGGGCTTGTGTGAATAAACACTTTGCTGTACAAATGTTACAAACAGCTCCAACAGTTTTGTGTAATATGGTTATTTCCTATAATCATAAGTCCACTATAATGGCCATAATGTGGCTTATTTTTTTGTAAATACCTCCTTAGGAAAAATACTGCATAATGATCAGCTGTATGCCTAGCTTTTAATTTATCTATGGGCATAGAGAGTATGGTGAACATGAGTGATATAATATGAGGTGGTTTAGGTACACACTGTTTTTACATTTTTTTTATTTTATGGATTGGACGGATTGGACGGATACCGGAAGTGTTGTGAGACTGGCGCTAGTCGCCATTTTATGCTTTGAACTTTTTTATCTATGTAAGGATCCATTTTGTTTTATTAATAAATTGATATAGTATCAAACGTACTTCACTATTGGAGGCTCTTTCTATACTTTATCCCCACTATTGGCGAGGTTGTTCCCGCCGGACGGCGGCCGACACTAAGTGTTATAGGGAACCGGGTGGACACCTCCATAAAGAAGTACCTAGCCAGTGGAGACAGCAAAGGAGAGGAGCCCATGCAGAGCCAATCTTATCTCTCAATGCCCATTGACAGCGGTCCTAAGGTAAGAGGCTCCCCTTCACTCACCACCCCATCTGCCTTAGAAGACTATTGATGTTACAGCTATCTCGTTTAGCTTCAGAGACTGATCTGTGACACACGGACATTGCTCATTGTTTTTCATTGGGTTTATATTGGAGTTTGATATTTGGACTTTATTGCTTTACTTCTATATCATCCATACGTTATAGACCCCCCTCGTTTCCCTTATTAAGAGAGTTACCATTTGGAGCTCTCTATGACCCACTAGGATCTCTGTGTTTATATACATCACTGTATTCATTCACATATTGGTGCACTTTATTTCATAGAAGTTTCACTATTATTTATATTTGATCCACCATCTACATTTGGTTCAAGAACATTCATTTTAATAATAGTATTATTATTTATTAGCACTGGTGCACTAATATAGTAATATTTATATATATATTTTTTTATATATTTGTACATTTACACTTTATCATTTAGGTGCTTATTTTAGCGCTAATCTCTATTATACAACACAAAAAGTTCCCCGCCAAATTAAAAAAAAAAAGCGTGGAAATACTGGACCTCAGATGATTTCCAAATTAAAGGTATCACATTATTTTATGAACTACTACATGCCAAAACCACATTCCTCAAGAATTCCTGCCTGGGTAAGTGGGAAGCAGAGCTGAACAAATCATTCTCAGACTATTAATGTTTGAAAGCCTTTAAATGTAATTATCATCAATATTCTAAATGCTCAAACTATAGTGAAATATCCCAAAAACTCCATCTATGATGATAGTTTACACCCTACCTGACAGCTAAATTTGCACCCAACAATACTAATGATTGCTGGAGGAGTTGTGGACAAGTGGGTACATTGACACGTATGATTTGGTCATGCCTCCATCTCCTCAGTTTCTGGGCAGGAATCGTTCAACTGATCTCCCAAGTTACGGGAGTCATGGCCAGGCCAAATGTTAAACAAGCAGTCCTTAGTATCAATGTGTCTGAATTCCATACCTCTCTACGACCAATAGTTATGCACATTTTATTTGTTCAGGTTATGTTGATACCATTACGTCCTATTGATTCCCATGCACGGGTGTTAATTCTGTTGTTTTTAATTTAACCGTTTTTTTTAAATTTTATTTTTAATGTGTATGTTTTTTAGTACTATTCCTTTTTTTTTCTGCTGTCAATAAGGAAAAAAAAGTGCCTTTTTTTGTACATTATTGTGACCTTATGGATTACACCTCAGGTCCTTTTTTATTTCAATAAAATATTCCCCTGGTTATAAACAATACTTCACTATTGGGGCTCGTTTTTTTCCCTTTTTCCCTTTTTTCAATCTTCACTCATGGCCGAGGGGCCTGAGTGCTGATTTTTTCTGCAGGTGCCTTTCCGGAGGGTCCCCCAGCTATTGCATCTCCTCTTGGGGAGTATCCTCGATGCCGGCGTACATAGACGGTCTAGGACCCCTGTGATTGGCTACCTGCTGTGTCCATCAACTCCGGCCCGCCCGTGTGCAACAGTCGGGAGATCCCTGAGACCAGCAACTGAGTTCCGGATCGCGGTCGTTCCACTAGGGGGGAGAGAGAAGAATAGAGGAACATCCTGTATCCTTGCAGAGAATCATTTCTGCCTGCACTATCGACTCCGCTCGTAAGGGAGTCCAACAGATGGGGTAAGGAGCCTCACTCACTTTCATTACACTGAGAACCTGTCCTGCTGTGAACAACATTCACCTTTCAAAAGGAATTGATGTTTGAACATTTTTTTTTTTTTTTTCGATTTTGATTTCACCTTTCCTTCAGGATTCTGGACTTTAGATTAGAGAAAAGACTTGCTTTATTCTTTTCCTTACCAGTAACCAGGGACCTTGTCACAGATTGTTTCGTTGTATTTTTCAGTTGATATTTTTTTGGGGTTACTTATATTAGGTATATGTGTTTAATGTGTCACATGTAACTTTCCATTTAGCGGTGTCATTTCAGCTGAGTAACTACACCTGGTGTTTCCCACTTGGGGATTTTACTTTTATAGGAGGGATTCATTTATTTATTCACGTCACTAGGAGGGGTCATCACTCTATGATCCCTTAGCGCAGCATTTTTTGTATTTTACATTTTATTTGTTGCCAGGACAGCAATCTTGAGAAATTGGAAATCTAATGTTGTGCCTAATGTCAGAGAAGTGAAATGTCAAGAACGAAAATTTACAAATATGAGCAAATATTAGCATATAAAGGCAGCAGGACTTCACAATTTGAAAATCAGTGGAATGCCCTAAACACGTACATGGTATGAGCCTAGGTTTCTTTAAAACATTGATTTCTCTGTTATTCTCTATTGTTAAACTCTTTGGCTAATGAGAATAAATAGGTATAGTTATTACAGTAATACATATGGCACTTACATAACCTATATCTCTAGTGGTGAAACGCCTAACTTGCATATACTGTAAGCATGACTATTACATGTACAGAAACTAATATATGCCACCATATGTATGTAAAGTAACAATTAAAAATGTATATTTCTTGTTTGTTTCTAATTTCAGTTTTCTATCTTTGTAACCTTGCAAAAACCAATAAAAAATATAAAAAAAAATAAAAAAAGAAGAAGCACATTAAGGTCATGGAGTGACCTAGCCTATAAAAATAACACACGTGTTATACTTACCTGCTCTGTTGCAGTGTATTTGCACAGAGCAGGCTGGATCCTGCTCTTCTCGGGTCCCTCTTCTGTGATCTGGCCCCTCCCTCCTGTTCGGTGCCCCCACAGCAAGCAGCTTGCTGTGGGGGCATGTGAGCTGAGTCACAGCTCATATGCTCAACCTGACCCTGCCCCCTCTCTACCCTGATTGGCTAGCTGACTTTGATTGACAGCAGCGGCAGACAATGGCACTGCTGCTGTGTCTCAGCCAATCAGGAGGGAGAATCTTGGATGGCTGAGACACTCGTGGACATTGCTGGACAGAGAGGGACCTCAGGTAAGTGTAAGGGGGGCTGCTGCACACAGAAGGTTTTTTATCTTAATGCATAGAAAGCCTTTACAACCACTTTAATCCTATAGAAAATGTATGGATGGAGCTAAAATTAGAGTTGTCCAGAAACCTTAAGGATTTAGAGAAGATCTGTAATGAAGAGTAAACCAAAATCCTTCCTGTGATGTGTGCAAACCTGGTAACCAACTACAAGAAACGTCTTACCTCTATGCTTGCCAGCAAGTGTTTCTCTACCAAGTACTAAGTCATGTTTTGCTTGGGGATTAAATAATTATTTTACTCACTGAGCTGCAACTCAATTTTTGGTTAATATTCTGTCTCTATTAATTAACATACACCTATGATAAAAATTATAGACCCTTCATTTCTTTGTAAGTGGGCAAACTTACAAAATCTGCAAGGGTTCAAATAATTAATTTCCCCACTGTATATATGTAGTGTATTTGTGCTATTCACAAGTAGCTCTAGATATACCGCTAGCCTAAGTAGCATGCAGCAATGTTTTATATGTCCTCCGTTTTGAGGATTTGTATTGGAAGTGGTGACAAGTAAACATTTGGTTATAACAGGCATATTGTACTTGTCAGTTTTAGAAAATTATAGCTAGTTGCAGACTGAAGTTGAAAGGTATATATAAAAACAACAGTCATTTACAAAATGCCTTGCATAGCAATTGTATATGTTATCTCAATGTTTCAAAGGAATTGGAGATGTACCTTACATATTTATTTGCAACTAGCTAGGTCTAATGCATTTTAAATTTCATGAAATAGTGAATTTCACTTTGAAATTATTTTTTCTATTACATTGCACTGTTTGTGTGATGTAGTTGATGTTCCAAACATACATGAATGCAGTGGAAAAGTAACAGCTACTTTTCTGTGCTGAGAACTAATTTTATGGAATGTAAACACTGAAGATGTTGCTGTACATGAAGAAATGAAGACATAGTAGAAAATGGAATCAGTGGAGCAATGCAGACTAATAGATATAAATAAGGAGAACAGAAAATTTCACACACTTGATTTATTTGCTGGAACAGAAACATTTATAAAAGTTATTGCTATTTATATTGATTACTCAGTGGCAAAAATAGCTTGATGTAAATTGTATTGTTTTCTCTTGCATATTATACATGTTAGCTGCTTAAAGCACACTGTGATCAATAAAAGTTCAAACTACTGTTAAGTTCACTGAGAATTCAGGTGAAGGTGATGGTCCTGTAAACACCTTCAAAATGTACTTGGCATATAGAGTACAATGTCAAATAGAAAAAAAATGGTATTTTTAAATTTAAAGGCCAAACGTAATTTAATTGTTTAGTGTGTAATTAACCACTTCAACACTGGGCACTTTCACCCCTTCCTGCCCACTACAATTTTCAGCTTTCGCACTTTGAATAAAAATTGCGCGGTCATACAACACTGTATCCAAACTACATTTTTATCATTTTCTTCCCACAAATAGAGCTTTCTTTTGGTGGTATTTGATCACCTCTTGGGTTTTAATTTTTTGCTAAACAGACTAAAAAAAAACAACATTTTTGGAAAAAAAAAAGGTTTTCTTAGTTTCTGTTATACAATTTAGTTTTCTCCTTCACTGATGGGCACTGATGAGGCTGCACTAATAGGCACTGATGAGGAGGCACTGATATGTAGAATTGATAGGCGGCACTGATATGCAGCACTGATGGGCACTGATAGGTGGCACTGATGGCAGCACTGATAGGCAGCACTGATGGGCACTGATAGGTGGCACTGATAGGTAGAACTGATGGGCACTGATAGATGGCACTGATATGCAGCACCGATGAGCACTGATAGGTGGCACTGATGGGTGGCACTGATGGGCACTGATAGGTAGAACTTATGGGCACTGAGCCGATCGTCTCTCCCTGTCAGCGGGAGTCGAGGAAAGTCGTTTACTAGTACTTCCTGGTTCACACTGTAATCAGCTGTGATTGGTCACAGCTGATCACATGGTAAGGAGCCTCTGTCAGAGGCTCCTTACCATGATCAGAGATGCAATGTGTCAGACTGACACACAGCACCGCCGATCACTGCGGTCATATGACGTTCTGTCAGGATAACAGAACCACTGCCCGGCCATCATTCTACTATAGGCCGGGCGGGAAGTGGTTAAAGAGACAGTGTTGCCTTACCTCTAAAAAGGGCATCCTTCACCCTTTATACTCTCCTTTCTTGTCCTTGGTCACAGGTCAGATTTAAATTGTTATTGTCTTGTGACAATCTTCAGTCCTAAGGATTGACTGCTAGGAACAGGCACCATCACTGTGGAGCAGATCACATGTTCCACCACCTTGAAGCTTTCTCACCAGCTGCTGAGGAGCAAGCAGCTGGGATGATGTGTAGGTGAGCTGAGTATGTCGGGGTCGGGGGAAGCCCTTTTCAAGGACACTGAATGGGCAAGGTAACAGTGACTCTTTAAAGTGGTTGTAAACCTCAGACAGAAAATATGAACACAGCATATCCCTCTATAGTGTGTATTTATCTAAATTAAGAGCACTAAGTGTCTCTATTGTCTGTTGCTTTGTTCCTCTGCTATCATTATGAATCACTTATGACAAGTTTTCCTGACCTAGAGAAAAAAGGAGATGGGGGGGATCTCCAGCTAATTGACAGCCTCAGCTCTGTTCCTGTGTTCTCACATAAGCAACAGGTCAGCAGCACCCAGGTCACATTTCCATTTTCTGCAGCTCTTGCATAAAAAAGCTCAAAGAGATATAGGCAGTCAGCAAAGGTATACAGGTATACAGTCAGCAAAGTTCACACTCCTTGCAGATTGGAGAGCGATTGGCCTGACTCAGCAGAGCACAGCAGTCTTCTCTACAGTGCTAACACTAGAGCAGAACTAGACACATAATGTTGAGAAAACTGTTTTGTTGTACACTTTACTTTATTACACACAAAAAAAATAAACTTCAACTGGGATTTAAAACATGAATTCAGATTGCCTGTGCCAGAGCTACTACTGTGTAAGGCATATGGTTTTTTAACTAAATAAAGCTGTCATGGCAGCATATAAGACGTATTATGTATCCAGGATACATTCCTTTTATGTCACCTCATAATTATAGGTTCTAAAGCTATTAATGTTCTTCCCAAAGACCAACTGCAAGTTTCTGAGAATTTACGTGTTCTTATCTAAGAAAGACATTGACAATTATTTGTACCTTGTCAAATTTAAAATGGCCATAGAATCCAGAAGACAGCCAGGGATTTAGTGTGCAAAAGGCACGTTATATCAATGATTAACCGTTATCTGATATAAGTTTCATGTAAAATTGTAATTGTTAAGGTTCCAAATAAACAGTGCCTTTTATGCAACTTTGAAGATTTTAAAAGTGTTGATTGTTGAATTATGATCTTTAGCTGTTTGCACTTTGAACAGCAGCAACATTAGTAAATCCCTCATAGTTAATGCTTTTGCCATTTCTTGCCCCTCCCTTCCTCCCTCCCTTTAGATTGAAAGCTCTCATGAGTAGGGTTCTCTTGTACTGTTTGTGCTTTGTTTTGTAATACAGGGCTGTGCAAACCGTTGGCACTATACTGTATAAATCCTGTATTATAATAATAATAACATATCATGTAGACTGTCATTTCCTTGTATCCATTTACACCTGAGAGTATCGGTTTTTGGGCATTTTTCGGGTGTTTAGGCTTTTTTTTGCAGCTTTTTACAAGCTTTTTTAAAGGGGTTGTAGAGGTCCAAATTTTTAAAAATAACAAACATGTTATATTTACCTGTTCTGTGCAAGGGTTTTGCACAGAGCAGCCTGAATCCTCCTCTTCTGGGGTGCCCCGCTGGCACTCTTGGCTCTTCCCCATCTTTGAGTCCTGCTGCTGCGTTAATTAACACAGGCAGCGGGACTTGGCCCCGCCCCTGCATCACAGGATTTGATTGACAAATAAAATCTATCCAATGAGGAGAGAGACAGAGGTTAAACTATTTTTATGAAGGTACAAAAAAAATGTGTACCTATTATTTTTGGTTGCATGCAGGAGCCTTAAAAGCATTGCATTAGCCATCAGCAGATCACTGATACCATGCAGGTCTCCTGCATACTATCAGTGTATCAGCTTACCCGTAAATCCCTTATGGGTAAGCCTGACAGGAGGCCCTACCACATGGCTCTACAGTGTCGTGGAAGTTCATTGAGAGCTACCACTGTATGGGCTTGTAGTCATTCAGACACAGAGAGCTGTGTGTTTTAATGATATGGCCATGGGGTGTCCAACCCCACATTGGCCGCGCTGCTTATAATTAGTGTCAGCTAATATGGGGTAATTCACCCCATATGGCTGCCGCAGGGTGGACAGCAGATGCAGCATTGGGAATGTGCTACATGTTCCAAAATTGGGTGGAACATGTAACATGTTACTAAAGGTGAACTAAGGTGAAGAGAGGGGTAGGGAGTGGGAGATGTGGATTTGGAAAGAGGGTATGAGGAATATGGTGGGGAGGTGGGTTGTTGTTGCTTACCTCAGTGTGATCCCCCCCATCCGGCGACGTCACTGGCGCATGCACTCTGAAGGTCTGGCATACTGTGCTGGACCTTCAGAGCACGTGCCGTAACTGAGGGCTCCCGCACACATGCGGGAGTGATATCATCGCAGCTCTGCCCATACTTTTCATTATCTGCTGTCCTCAGGGACAGATCCGATCCAGAGATCCCACCGTATGGCAATCTCTGGATTGGATCAGTCTCTGGGTACAGCAGATAATGGCATCATTGGCATTGATTATTTGATTCAGATTTTGGAACTGACCTGCTGACACAGTGTGGTGCTTGCTGGACCAGATCTGATGGCTGCAGGGAAGATGGCAAGATGCTGTGACCTGCCGACAAGGCGTGTTGCTTGTTGGACCGTGGTGGACAGTATCTGATGGCTGCAGCCAGGGAAGTTGGAAAGATACTGCTGTGAACTTCTGCTTGCTTGATGGAGCTGATGTGGGTGTGGATAACTGTCTGTCTACACCTGGGCTGTGGACACCCCCCCTTATCAGACCAGCTTAGGGTGGCTCAACTCAGCTACTATACCTGGGTGGTGGACACAGCACCTCCCCCCCTTCATCAGACCAGCTCAGAGTGGGCTACTATACCTATATATAATATAGATGTGTCTGATAACCTGGGGGGGGGGCTGCTGCTGCTGGACACAGCTATATTTATATTTCAATATTATATATAGGCATAGTAGCTGACTCAGCTGCCCACCCTGAGCTGGTCTGATGGGGGGGGAGGTGCTGGACACAGTTATATTATATACACCCCCAACCCCCTTAACAGACCAGCACAGGGTGCCAGAAATGTACACTCCTCTCACAGGGGTGTAAGTGGGTGGCGTGGTGACACCATGGCAACCCCCCTCACCAAAGGCTATCACACCTAATTTTGGGCTCAGGCCGGCGGCAGACACCCCCTCATCACAAGCCGCGACCCTCCCGTACATTACAGCACTAGCTCAGGACCAGGGCAGGGCGGGAAGCTCACAATACACCCATGACCCATCCCGGGGTGACAGCTGGGGAGGACAGTGTGCAGCCGCATCGCCAGGGCGGAGATAGTGACATGTGATAGGTTCAGCAGGGAAGTAGGAGGAGGAAGAAAAACACAGGCCGGGTTGCGGCGCTGGAGGTGTTCCGGGCGGGTCAGCTGAAAAAAATAAATTACAGGGCTTTCCTCAACCTCGGGAGAGTCGGGAAGGTGTCATCCCTCTAGCGGGTGTCCCGCGGGTACGGACCGCACCCCCCTGCATCCCCCTAGCGACCCCACTGGATGAACCCACCTTTTTAAAGACATCCATGTGTACTCAAGGAATTTCTCTTCATGCACTCGAAGAATACTGTACATTGCCCAGAAGTGGCCACACTGTTCTCTATTGGCAATAACAGGATGGATGGACCCAGTATCTGCGCTTGTTTTCTTGCTCTTCTTGCATTAGTAGTGCAGCTGCTACAAATGCGAGAAAAACTTTCTTAGCAGACATCTTCCAAAAAACAGAGAGCACACAAGGAGCACACAGAAACTCAAACTCCACAAACCACACCAAAACTACCCACAAAACCAGGAAGAGAAGGACCACTTTATGCAAATGTCAGATGTCATAATGCCTGCCTCCAAACACCTGCACAAAACTCCCCAAAAAAACGCCAGAAAAATGCCAGGAAAAAACACCTGAAAATGATACGCTCAGGTGTGAACAGAGCCCAAAATGATATCATGAAATCCTTTATTTATTTTGAAACAGTTTTTTGCAGTACTGGGATTGCCAGCATCCTGAGAAATATTTGTCAACAGCCTGTTTGATTGCTTTAAGTTTATATTCACATTGCTAGTCTTTTTGAAACCTGTACACTTTTGTACTGACGTTCAGGTCTACTACACAGAAAGTTCAGTAAAAAGAATGTATCCGAAGATGTCATCCTGCTAAACTGTAACTCCTCTCCTGCCTATTGCATAGATACCCATCTAGATTGGAGCAGATGTTCTTATCCTGCTAACCGCTATGTAATTTTATTAGTGAGCACTCTATATATTCCCATGTGTTAAAATTTACCCTTATTACCTTAGCTTGCTAACTCATGACAAAACCACAAGTGCTACTCGAGGTCAGAAGATGACATGACTTGGTTAATCATTTAATAGACCATTACAAAACACCACGATCCACAACTCAATTACATATTTTATTGACTCTTGTATATCTTTAAATGTGCCACTTTTCTAAATATATCCATTACATTATCAATTATATAAAACGAAATTAAAGCTAAACTAAATCCATATATATATATATATATATATATATATATATATATATATACTGTACATACAGTATCTCACAAAAGTGAGTACCCCCCTCACATTTGCTGGTTTTGCCAAGTAGTGTTGGCACCGTCAAATGGATGGATGAATAGCACCATCACCAACCAGTCATGGGTCAAGGAAATCCTAGAAACCTCTACAGGAACCCTGGCTGAGAGTGGCTGGAATGGACAAAAAGATTAGCGATGAGCAAACTGGTTGAAAACTAGGAAAATCAATAAATTAGAAACGTGCAGCTTTCTGAATTTTTCTGAATACACAGTATCTCACAAAAGTGAGTACACCCCTCACATTTATGTAAATATTGTATTATGTCTTTTCATGTGACAACACTGAAGAAATTACACTTTACTACAATGTAAAGTAGTGAGTGTACAGCTTGTATAACAGTCTAATTGTGCTGTCCGCTCAAAATGACTACACACATAGCCATTAATGTCTAAACGTCTGGCAACAAAAGTGAGTACACCCCCAAGTGAAAATGTCCAAATTGTGCCCAATTAGCCATTTTCCCTCCCCGTGTCATGTGACTTGTTAGTGTTACAAGGTCTCAGGTGTGAATGGGAAACAGGTGTGTTAAATTTGGTGTTATCGCTCTCACTCTCTCATACTGGTCACTGGAAGTTCAACATGGCACCTCATGGCAAAGAACTCTCTAAAGGATCTGAAAAAAAGAATTGTTGCTCTACATAAAGATGGCCTAGGCTATAAGAAGATTGCCAAGACCCCAAAACTGAGCTGCAGCACGGTGGCCAAGACCATACAATGGTTTAACAGGACAGGTTTTACTCAGAACAGACCTCTCCATGATCACATAAAGAAGTTGAGTGCACATGCTCAGCCTCATATGCGCATCATATGCCCCCACTCGTGAAATGGCGAAATGTTACCCTTAAAAATATCCATAGGCGATGTTAAAAATGTTCTACAAGTTACCAGTTTTAAGTTACAGAGGAGGTCTAGGGGTCTAGAATTATTTCTCTCACTCTAACGATTGTGGCAATACCTCACATGTGTGGTTTGAACACCGTTTTCCTAAGCGGGAGATACTCACATATGCGTTCGCTTCTGCGCACAAGCTCGTCGGGACGGGGCGCTTTTTTTTTTCTTATTTATTTTACTTTGAATTTTTTATTTTGACACTGTTTTAAAAAATAAACAAAATTTTTATTCCTATTACAAGGAATGTAAACATCCCTTGTAATAGAAAAAAAGCATGACAGGACCTCTTAAATATGAGATCTGGGGTCAAAAAGACCTCAGATCTCATATTTACACTAAAATGCAATTAAAATAAATAAATAAATAATTGAAAAAAATAAATAAAAATTCTCCTTTAGGAGCTATGGGCGGAAGTGACATTTGACGTCGCTTCCGCCCTCCCATGCCATGGAGCCAAGCAGGGGCCATCATCCCCTCAGTCGGCAGCCAGGCTTCCACGGGAGAGGACGCAATCGTCTCCGCTGCTACGGGAGCGGGTTGGGCACCTCTCCCGCCGCCGATAAAAGTGATCTTGCAGCGAATCCGCCGCAGAGACCACTTTTATAGTAGATATAAAGAGAAATGCACAGTGTTCCCGATAATACCGGAGTTATGACAGGTAGCTGCTGCCATAACTCTGGTATTTAGCTTCAAAGTACCAACCTATGGGTATGTTGTTTTGCGTGAAGTGGTTAAGCAAGATATGCAAACACAGTGTGGTATTTATACCTCTGGTATAACTACTCCCAGACTAATGTATGCCAAAAATTGCACCCAACTGTTTTTCTTTTTTTAGACTTACTTAATATTGACATTTTAGAAGGAGGAACAGCATCTAAAATGTTAATACTTTCACATATGCCTTACTGCCAGGACAACCTAACAACCCATAAGCATTTTTTTAATGAAGTTTCTTAGAGGAACATTATTTCTAGGTGTTCAAATAAATGAGTATTAAATTCTTCTTTAAATATATTATCTGCTTTTTAGGTCAAATATGGTGCAATACTTAGGCATGGATTCAAATTAAACTTTGTGTCATAGGTCAAGGTTGCGGTTAATGTTTAAAAACCAGTGTGGTATATATGTAGTGGAGTTTGCATTTTTATGGTTTAAAATTAAGTTGATATGAGTAACTTAAGGTATATTACCATTTGCTTAATCCTTTTGAAAGTTGCAAATGAACTTGAGTTAAGTGATGAATACACGAAGCATGTTGAAATATAATTAAATTGTGCATACTAAATGCAGTAACAAATGGAGACCATAGCCTTGGCTTTCCATGATTGCTGGGAACAGTTGGTGTGTGGCAGTACAAGGATCCTTTTTAGAATTCCAGAAATTTCAGGAAAAGCAATTCCAGGAAAAGCAAACACTATAACATACTGTTAGTAAGGAAAATTAGACGAAAGGCAGCACTCCCATATGATGAAAAAAGGCTTTTTTGTGTCTAAAACATGAAAAGACAATCCACACGGGCAGGGTAACAAAGGTAGACGTGTTTCACACAGAATCGTGCTTTGTCAATACCAATATAACATACTGTTGTTCATCAGTGTAAAAGGTACTTGTAACCTACAGCCTGTTGAGGTATATAGAATTAGTTCCTGCTAAAATGCAGTGTATAAGACATCACATACTTCATGAATATTAATAATTTCTTGAGACTACAGGCTTAAAGCATATCTACAACATAAACCCAAAACCAAAAATGTAATATATTGCAGCTTATTAGTGCTTCGGGTGGTGGCTGCATTTGTTGCCTTTTTTCAATCTTAATTTCCTTTATTTTCACCTGTTAATCCTGCAAATAACATACTTTGTGTCCCTGAGTGGCTACACCATTCCCCCACTGTATCTATAGTAGGTCATCACCATAGGCGGTTTTCTTGATATATACTGCAAATATATTCATAACTCTTCCTCTCCATTAGAGGAGGGCAATTGGTAGTTTATCCTAAGGAAGATATTCTTCAATGCGGCTAACAGGAGGTGACAAGGACACAACACTTCTGGCAAGATCAACAGGTCTTTTCTGTACTTGCTGAACATATTCAGAGCAAAAATAATGCAGCCACCGCATGTAAGGGCTGTAGGGTGAAATGTATTTCATTTTTGCTCTTAGGGTTAGTTAACCTTTAAAGTAGAACTCCACCAAACAATAACAGGATAAAAATAAATAGCCATTTGAAAGATAAAAGAGCAAAATCCAGAGATTTCTCTTGATGTACTTTTTTCTGCCACTAGATATCCTCATTTAGATGGTCAGCTTCATTTAACCTACTTCATCTGAGCGCAAATCATCCTGAACCCACCCTAACCAGAGACTAGGCTGTGAAGGGAATACAGCAAGCTTCTTTTTAACAAAAAAAAAAAAATTGTTTCTTGTGTTGGTTCTTTCTCTCACACTCCAGCTCTGCTGTACAGGGAATGCAATAAGCTGAAAACAGGTCAAACTCAGGTACAGTAGCTACACTGCTTGCATTTAAAGTGCAAGTAAAGTTGTTTTTTAATCAAATGGCTAACAGGCAGTGTCAGGGAAACAGTCAGGTTAACGCAGTGCGCCGGGTGCCTATGCGCTTGCGCGACGGGACGGCGCTCCGGCGCATGCGCATTCGCGGCTCGGCGCTCCGACTCACGCGCATGCGCACTAGCGCACGCTTGAGCGTCCCAGTGCGTGACAGCGTACCATGACCACTTACATGGCCTATTTAAGGAAGTGGTTCAGATCAGTCCAGCGCTGGCTTGTCTTCAGCTTCCTGCTTGAGCTCTGTTCCTGTTTCCGGTATCCTGATTGACTGATTGCCTGTTTTGACCTCGGATTTGCCCTTTGACCTTGCCGCCTTCTCCTGCCCTTGACCTCTGGACTGTTTATTGGACTTACCCGCTTGCTGCCTCTGGCCCTCTTGAACCTCTGCTTGTGACCTGGATTTGTCTGCTGTCTCCTGCCCTGAACCTCTGCTAGTGACCCGGATTTACCTGTCTACAGACCTGTACCTGCACCTGCATTCCGGAACTTCTCAACGTATTCCTGATCCCAGCACTTGGCTCCTACTTCAGTCCCTATCCGCTGGTTGGGTAGCCTGTGCCTCTTTGTGCCATTCACCCCCTGTCTCACCTCCAGGGGGCGGACTGCGCTCAGTTGCAAGGGTGAACCACTCTCGGCACTTCGGCCTCGGTAAGTACTCTCCTGATAGTACAAGCCAGCCATGTCTGAGGCCGACAGAGTGCGTTCACCCCTTGAGGCTTTGTGCCAACAAGTCTCAGCTTTAACTGAAGCCGTACAAAAACTACAAGAGGGGTACACTCAAGTGGACAGTCGCCTGCAGCATCTTTCTGGGTTAGCCGCACCTACCTTGGCAGCTCCCTCAGCTTCCAGCGGAATCTCCGCTCCTCCTGGATCAGCTAATCCTACTGTAATTATGGCTTCGCCTGAACCCAGGGTCCCTACCCCTGAACGCTTCACGGGTGACCGTAAGAAGTTTCGGGCCTTCAAAAATGCTTGCTCCCTCTACTTGGCCCTCCAACCCAGGACTTTTTCTTCCGAAGTAGTAAAGGTGGGCTTCATTATTTCACTCCTGGCTGAGGAACCCCAGGCATGGGCCCATAGTCTGATGGAGCAGAGGAACCCAGCATTGAATGCGGTAGAGACCTTCTTTGAAAGTATGGCACAACTTTATGATGATCCGCAACGTGGAGCCACAGCCGAAGCTACTTTACATAACTTACTTCAGGGTCGCAGACCGGTGGAGGACTACACCGTAGAGTTCCGAAAATGGTCAGCTGATACCGGTTGGAACGAACCGGCCCTCAAATACCAGTATCGTCAGGGGTTATCCGAAGTCTTAAAGGATGAATTGGCAAGATCTGAGACCCCTGACACGCTGGAGGACCTGATTCAAGCTGCCACCAAGTTGGACCGGCGCATGCGGGAGAGGCGTTCCGAACGCTTTCAGTCCCCCCGCTCCAACTGGACTTTCACCAGGCCTACCTTGCCCCCACCTGCCACTGCAGCTTCAGCCGTAGCCAACCAGGAAACGGAGCCTATGCAGTTGGGGTTGGTCCGGGCCCCTCTCACGGCTGAAGAACGGCTCCGTAGGCGACGGGCGAATCTCTGCCTGTACTGTGGGGCTTCTGGACATTTTCTCAGTACCTGTCCTATAAGACAGAGTAAGTCCTACCGTCAATGTCTTATGAACTATCAGTCTTCTGGGTTCTCCCAGACTTATGTCGCCCTCTTTGTCTCCTTACAGATATCGGGAGAGGAGATCCGACTATCAGCAATCATTGATTCCGGTGCCTGCAGCTGCTTCCTTGACGCCACATTAGCTTCCAAATTGCACTTACCTCTGGTCTTGAAGAAACAGAACTTGCAGGTACACTTGGCTGATGGTTCTCTTCCCCGTTCAGGACTTATCACCCACGAAACCCAACCCATCCGGGTCACCATTGACTCTGGCCATCAGGAACTCATTCAGTTCGACATCATCCCATCTCCTATGTTCCCCATCATCTTGGGACTTCCATGGCTACAAATCCATGAACCACAGATTAACTGGGGAAGGAAAGAAGTCTCCTTCTCATCTCCTCACTGCACCCAGCATTGCTTCATCCAGGCCTCCGTTTCCTGCTTCACCATTTCTTCTGTTCCCGAGAGCCTTCTTCATGTACCCCCAGTTTACCTGGAATTCCGAGATGTGTTCGACAAACAACAAGCGAACTGTCTGCCGCCCCATCGGGCATATGATTGTCCCATCGACCTCCTCCCTGGATCAGCGATCCCTTTTGGCCGTATCTTTCCTCTGTCCGAAGTGGAATTAAAGGTCCTCAAGGCCTATATTGATGAGAATCTGGAAAAGGGGTTCATTCGCCCTTCCTCGTCACCAGCTGGAGCTGGTATCTTTTTCGTAGGAAAGAGGGATGGCTCCCTGAGGCCTTGCATCGACTACAGGGAATTAAATAAAATCACAATTAAAAACCGGTATCCCCTGCCACTGATTCCAGAACTCTTCCAGCGTTTCCGATCTGCCCGAATCTTCTCCAAGTTGGATCTACGTGGGGCCTATAATCTCATCCGAATTAGGGCAGGAGACGAATGGAAAACTGCTTTTAGATCCAGATTCGGGCACTACGAATACTTGGTAATGCCCTTTGGGCTCTGTAACGCACCAGCAACTTTCCAGCACCTGGTCAATGATATTTTTCGCAAACATCTCGATGACTTCCTTGTCGTGTATCTGGACGACATCCTTATCTTCTCAGACACTCCGGAACTTCACCGAGTGCACGTGAAACAAGTTCTTTCCATTCTTCGGAGTCACAGTTTGTACCTCAAAGCTGAAAAGTGTGAATTCGAGAAAACTACAGTGCAGTTCTTGGGTTTCATCATTTCTACAAGTGGGGTCTCCATGGACCCACAAAAGGTTAAAGCCATACTGGAGTGGCCCGCTCCGGTAAACAAGAAAGGGGTACAACGATTCATCGGTTTCGCAAATTTCTACCGAAGATTCATTGTTGGCTTTTCCTCCATAGTGGCACCCATCACCAAATTGACTCATCAAGGCACCCAATTCCATTGGTCCCCGGAGGCTCAAGGGGCCTTCGACACGTTAAAAAAGTTGTTTTCGTCAGCTCCCATCCTGATGCATGGAATCCAGCCTTACCATTTGTGCTGGAGGTGGATGCATCAGAGACGGCGACGGGAGCTATCCTGTCCCAAAGACTAGGTCCCAAGGCTCTCCTACATCCTGTGGCTTTCGCATCTCGGAAGTTAAGTCCTCCAGAGAGGAATTACGATGTGGGAGATAGAGAATTACTGGCCATCAAGTTTGCCTTGGAAGAGTGGAGATACCTCCTGGAGGGGGCTTCTCATCCAATTATGATTTGGACCGACCACCGAAATCTGGAATACCTCAGGACAGCTAAACGCCTAAAGCCTAGGCAGGCCCGATGGGCTCTTTTCTTTGCTAGGTTTAATTTCCATATCTCGTACAGACCCGGCTCGAAAAATGGGAAGGCAGACGCTCTCTCCAGGATGTTCCACGAAACACCTCAAGAAACTGAACCCAGTACCATTCTTCCACCACAGAATTTTCTTTCTCTCATATTGCAACCTGATCTGATTCCCGCTATTAAGGCAGCGTCTGGGCAACTTCCAGATCAAGGAACTCCCCCAATGGAGATTCATGACGGTCTACACTGGTTCCAGGGAAAGGTATTTGTTCCCACTGAAGTAAGACCCTTGGCACTCAAAACCCTTCATGATCTTAAACTTGCAGGACATTTTGGGGTTCGTAAAACAACGGAACTAGTTTCTCGTTCCTTTTGGTGGCCTGGGTGGAGACAAGACTGTCGGGATTATGTGTCGTCTTGTGTGGTTTGTCAACGGAACAAGGGGACCAACTCTAAAGCCTGGGGCCTGCTGAGACCCTTGTCCATCCCTGAGCGTCCATGGGCGGAGATAGCAATGGACTTTATCGTGGAACTACCCTCCTCAGAGGGATTCACCACAATAATGGTCGTAGTAGACCGACTGTCAAAAATGGCACATTTCCTTCCAATTACCGGCACCCCTTCTGCTTCTGCTACAGCCGATATCTTCCTCAAGGAAATTGTTCGACTCCACAGCTTACCTGCAACCATTACCTCGGATAGAGGTCCTCAGTTCACCTCTAAGTTCTGGCGAGAGTTATGCAAGACCCTGGAGATTAAAATATGCCTCTCTTCGGCCTATCATCCTCAAAGTAACGGTCAAACAGAGAGGACAAATCAGTCATTGGAGCAGTATCTTCGTTGTTTTTGCTCAGATTCCCAGGACGAATGGTCCAGTCTTTTACCATTTGCAGAATTTGCTTATAACAACGCGGTCCATACCGCCACCAATCAAACGCCCTTTTGGGCCAACTATGGATTCCATCCTTCCTTCCTACCAGGGTTCCTTCCTGAAATTGCTGTTCCGGCTGTCCAAGACCGAGTACGGTCCCTTCAACAAAACTTCCAAGACATACAAAGAGCCATGCAAAAAGCTCAGGAGGGGTACGAAAGATACTTTAATCGGGGAAGAAAAGAGAACCCGGATTTTGAAATAGGAGATGAAGTGTGGTTATCCTCAGTTAACCTCAAGTTAGCTATCCCCACACGGAAATTAGGACCTAAATTTATCGGCCCTTTCAAAATTAAACGGAAAATCAACCCCGTGGCTTTTGAACTTTCTCTGCCGGATTCATACAGGATACACCCTGTCTTCCACGCTTCCCTCCTGAAACCTGTCACTCCCAGTCCTTTCCCGGGCAGGATTGAACCTCCACCTCCACCAGTTCTGGTGGATGGCGAAACGGAATTCGTGGTGGAGAAGATTTTAAGTTGCAGGAAGAAGGGGAGGCAACTCCAATACTTGGTCAAGTGGGAAGGTTATCCCACGGAAGAAAACTCATGGGAGCCCTCAGGAAATCTGCATGCCCCACGTTTAATTCGGGCCTTCCACGCCGAGCATCCAGAGCTGATGGCTAGTTTGGGCGTCCGGAGGCCGCCCCTCGGGGGAGGGCACTGTCAGGGAAACAGTCAGGTTAACGCAGTGCGCCGGGTGCCTATGCGCTTGCGCGACGGGACGGCGCTCCGGCGCATGCGCATTTGCGGCTCGGCGCTCCGACGCATGCGCATGCGCACTAGCGCACGCTTGAGCGTCCCAGTGCGTGACAGCGTCACATGACCACTTACATGGCCTATTTAAGGAAGTGGTTCAGATCAGTCCAGCGCTGGCTTGTCTTCAGCTTCCTGCTTGAGCTCTGTTCCTGTTTCCGGTATCCTGATTGACTGATTGCCTGTTTTGACCTCGGATTTGCCCTTTGACCTTGCCGCCTTCTCCTGCCCTTGACCTCTGGACTGTTTATTGGACTTACCCGCTTGCTGCCTCTGGCCCTCTTGAACCTCTGCTTGTGACCTGGATTTGTCTGCTGTCTCCTGCCCTGAACCTCTGCTAGTGACCCGGATTTACCTGTCTACAGACCTGTACCTGCACCTGCATTCCGGAACTTCTCAACGTATTTCTGATCCCAGCACTTGGCTCCTACTTCAGTCCCTATCCGCTGGTTGGGTAGCCTGTGCCTCTTTGTGCCATTCACCCCCTGTCTCACCTCCAGGGGGCGGACTGCGCTCAGTTGCAAGGGTGAACCACTCTCGGCACTTCGGCCTCGGTAAGTACTCTCCTGATAGGCAGGGCATTTATGACAGAAGAGATCCTATTGGTCTCTTCTGCCATACATGCCTCATTCTGCCTGTGATCTGTCATGTTTACTGAGCCGCACATGGGCAGCTCAACGAACATTTATGACCCGATCGGCTTCCGATCTGTGCCTCAGTGATGTGACTCCCGCACGCATGCGTGTGAGTGGCGTCATTGTGACATCATCACTGCCTGGCCTATCAAGTAGCCGAAGGCACAGGACCCGGAAGGGAGACCAGGCAAAGATGGAAGCACTGGGGGGGCCCGTTGGATCAGTCCCAGCACTGCACTGGAGGACACCATATGACAGGTAAGTCTACCATAATGTACTAATATGCTGTGCATACTAGTAAATTATGACATAACCCACCTGGGGGGGGCCTTAAAAAAAAATTATAGCAGGCTTTACTTCTGCTATAAAAAATACATTTAGTGATGTATTTAATATTACACTGCATTAATATGTGTCTTCCTCATATATAACGAGAGTTCAGCTTTAACATTTGTCAATGCCAGAGACGTGATACTGTGAGACACTATAGACTGGAGTCATGGCATATGCAAATATATGTTGGTCTACAAATCTGCTGCCCCACTGCGGCTAAGGACCTCACCCAGCCTGCATTTCATTAACTAGGCTGATTAAGTGAACAGAAAATCAATGACCAATGTTAATAATTGCTAAGGAGGAGCAAATCCAGTTTCAAATTCAATAACCTGAAGCTAGTGGTGAGCTCTATAGGAAGCAATCACAATGTCAAATTTGGTCAATTACATCAACCAGGATTCCTGGCTATCACTTAACATTATTGCATTTGTGGATCTGTCATTTAACAATGGAGCATAAACTGCCAGTGGTACTGTTTAAACCACCGGTGCTTGGTTGCACTTCATTATTTTGACAGCAGAGCTGACTTTTTATTTAAGAAATTATAAAAAAAAAGATTTTATACGTTTTGCACCACATTGTGTTATTAGTTGCTTTGAGATACTGATGTTAGAATGTGTTGTTGTTATCCCACATTGTTTAAGCTCATAAGAGGCAAACACTAGTAACAGCTTCAGCATGTATACTAGTCATAACAGCAGGCTCATTATTGATATTATTAAATTGTTCCACATTTCTAACTGGCTGACATAGTTGCCCTTGTCACAGGGAGATGTTGGAGAACAACCTGATTCTCATATTGATATTAATATTCAGTGTACAAGTGAATCCCTCTTTTCAGACCCTACTGCTAGCATTCTATTCCATAGTGCAGATGTCCAGGCTCCATTAGCACCAGTGACAACATTCCCTCACTGGAATAAATCTGAAAAAGCTATTATTGAGTGCACAAATGTGGAGTGATTTGAAGACCCCCAGTGGGTGGTGCACACAGTCTGTATGTGTTCTTGTTGAGTAGGGGGATGATGATCATTCAGGTCCAGATGAGGACTATGGCATTGACAATAGAGATGAAGCAACATATAGTACTTGAAAAATGGCTGAAAATATGGAGTAGGGGAGGCCACGTTAGAAGTAACCCGATTGAGAAACAAGACAACCCTTAAGCTGGGAGCTCTAGAATCACTCTCACTTCTTCCTCTATAGCTTTCAATCAATGATAAAATTGAGTTGTTGCTAGTGATATCTAGGTATGGATCATGACAGATAAGAAGCTAAGATTTTTAAAAGGGAGTAAGCAGTGACAGCCTACATACTACATTCAGTACAGTTTTATACAATCTCCCTAGTTTTAGTTTGGGGAGTTTTTGACCAATTCAAAGTGCTTTAGGACTAACTGAATTCCTTATGTCATCAGTGACATGTTGGTGACTTTTGAAAATCTTGTTTACTAATGCCACGTACACACGACCAGACTTTTTGACAGCAAAGGTCAGACGGAACAAATCCGTCAAACAATTTGATCGTGTGTGGGCTTCATCGGACCTTTGCTGTCCAAAAATCCGACAGACTTTAAAAATAGAACATGCTTTAAATTTTCCAGCCGGAACTCCGCCGGACCCAGTTCCTATCTGGAAACCCGTTTGTCTGTATGCACCCCCCACCCCAAAACACCTTGTCCCCATGTTGATGAGGACAAGGGCCTCTTCCCGACATCCCTGGCCGTTGGTTGTTGTGGTCGGCGGGTGGGGGCTTATCGGAATCCGCAAGCCCCCTTTAATAAGGGGACCCCCAGATCCTGGCCCCCCCCACCCTATGTGAATGAGTATGCGGTACATCGTACCCCTACCCATTCACCAGGGGAAAAAAGTGTCAATAAAAAACACACTAGAAAGGTTTTTAAAGTAATTTATTAGGCAGCTCTGGAGGTCTTCTTCCGACTTCAGGGGTCTCTTCTGACTTCTCAACGCTTTCCAGTTATTCTCCCGCTCTCCGGCCTCTTCTCCCGCACTCCGGCCTCTTCTCTGCGCTCTCCGGTATCTTCTCCCGGTCTCCAGTTCTTCTCCGCGCTCTCCGGTATCTTCTGCCAGGCTCCTCTGCTATCTTCTTCCAGCTCTTTTACTAGCCTTGGCCCGGTCTCCTCCTTCGTCGTCTTCTTCTTCTTCCCTCTTCTGTTCTTCCGATGTTGACACAACGCTCTGTCCCGATGTAATGCTGTGTACACGGTGCACAATGACTTATATAGGCATGGGTCGGGTGACCTCGCCTCTTATGATGGCACGCTCCCAGCATGCCCCGGGTGGTGACGTCATAAGGGGTGGGGGTCCAAGGGCATGCTGGGACTGTGCTGTCATAAGGAGCGGGGTCACCGCCCCATGCCTATATAAGTCGTTGCGCACCATGTACACAGCATAACATAGCACCCCCTGACCCTCAAGGGCATGTGAGGTACCCCCAGTGGCATGTTAGGCTGACATTCACCCCAGGGCTAAGTCCATATATTGTAATAGGGGATTGGGAAACATCGTGGCAGTCACCCCAATGTATTCATAGGTTTTATTGTTCCAACAATTCACAGGGAGGATTTAAAGATACCCATAGCAACACTGACAGACTCCAGATCAATTTCCAGCTTGTACACTGCAAAAGACCTTCAAGCCAACACCAAAAATACTGTAGAACAATACATATATATAAATTACAGCGCTAGGTGAAAAATATTTTAAATTTAGTAAAAGAAAAAAGCAGCGGCTCAAAGTGAGATACACACCAATGCAATAGAAAATAGAGAGAGGAGCCACGCTAATATGTGACATACATATAAATTAATTGACAATATTTAAATAAACCACAGATTCAATATGAACTTAATTATGGGTTATGCATAAAAAGGTGCATCAGACACAAGGGGATGTTGGGATGCCGGCACACAATGGAACTCCTTGTATGTACTAGGCAAGACACCCACCAATCAAACCAGGGCGACTCGGTTATTCAGTTATCATAGACATGAGCCATGCAGGTTTACCCAAAAAGGAAAGAGCTCACCATACTGTAAATCAAAACAACAGGGACAGCTCAGATAGTTTCAGTGTAGTGTAGTGAGACTGTGTCATTCAAACATACATTAGTGCAGAGTAGGGACAGCCCATATAGTTTCAGTGTAGTGAGACTGTGTCAGTAATCTTGACATTAGTGTATATCTAGAGTAGGGACAGTTCAGATAGTGCCAGTGTAGTGACGGATGAACACCGTTTATTTGATTGCGTTACTACCAGTTTAACGCCATTTACTAGGAAAATGGTGAATGGTGTAGCGCTAACTGGTCAACACAAATAAATGTGAAAATTAATGATACAATACAGTGATAATGACATGAAAATCAAAAGTCCATCTGTAAAGTAAAAGGTGTCACTAAGATGCACAAAACAATCTGACCAACCAAGGAACCTAAATCCAGTGGTAAGTGAAATGTAAAATCCAACGTATGTAAAAAATGTATATAAAAAACATCCAACACCAAGTAATAGGAAAAACGCAGGAGTGGGGATGAAGATGAAACACTGTTCAGTGAAGAGACATCAAAGATGGTATATAATCAACAACAATGGGCAATTACCAGAACAGATGGACTCACATAGTGTAGGTCAAAAAGGTATTTTATTTCTAAAAAACAGAATGTAACAATAAAAAGTGATCAAAGAAGACCCTTTGGTCGAAACGCATAGGGATAGGCTCATCAGCTCCCCATTGCCTGACAATTTTTTTTCGTGATCACTTTTTATTGCTACTATTGCTGGTTTTCAGAAATAAAATACCTTTTTGACCGACACTATGTGGAAGCCATTTCTTTCTCCACATATCATCTAAAAGCAAGTGGCTCCACTATCCGGTGGAATCCATCACCAGGATCCAGTCTTTGATGTCTGTCTGATTGGAGATCCCTTTGAGGTCGCGTTTGGTGTTCTTGGATTTCGTTCCGGAGGTATTCCACCACCCCGAGGTCTACACATTTGCCATTTGTGGCATTCTGCTCGTTTGACTCCATGTCTCCGAAATTGGAGTCCATCTGTTCCCGGTAAGGGCATACACATTCCCCATTGTTGTTGATGATATACCATTTTTGATGTCTCTTCACTGAACAGTGTTTCATCTTCATCCCCACTCCTGCGTTTTTCCCATTACTTGGTGTTGGACTTTTATATATACATTTTTTACATATGTTAGACACTTACCACTGGATTTAGGTTCCTTGGTTGGTCAGATTGTTTTGTGCATCTTAGTGACACCTTTTACTTTACAGATGGACTTTTGATTTTCATGTCATTATCACTGTATTGTATCATTTATTTTCACATTCGTTTTTGTTGACCAGTTAGCGCTACACCATTCATCATTTTCCTTGTATA
>CM053032.1:175156613-175194001 GCA_028564925.1 Lithobates sylvaticus
AGCTATCCCTGCTGCCACGTTCAACACGCTGTGCGGAGGAGATTGTTCTCTTCAGCTGGAATCCAGGGTCCAGTATGTGTGCAGCCGACAGGGTTACAATCTCAGCAGGGGTTAGTGGAAGCAGCCGAGGACTCTCACCCCCCTTGCCGCCGCACCTCCCCCCCGCCTTGCCTGTGTGTTCACCCCTCACTCGTCCGCTTCTCCTGTAGGGTACAGAAAGGCTCGTGGGTTAAAGCGCACTGAGGGGGAGAACGCTGGCGGTGAATGCGCCCGCCGTCACACGTACACCGGCTCTCCGCTCCCGCACTGCACTGCTCTGCGTCTCGATGCCAAATGCCACCACACAGCTACAAACAAATCCCCCGCCGTTGAGGCATTGCGGGCGGACTCAGGGCTTCATCTAGTGAGCAGAGCGGTGGAGGAGGGGATGAAGGAACGTAGCACAGACTCACTCCACTCTCGCTCTCACCCGCATCCGGTCACGCCCCCCCGAAAATTCAACATCCGTCCAGGTGTTAGCAAAGGTCCTGGCAGCTAGGTTAAATATAATTATCCATAAACTGGTGCACCATGACCAATCTGGTTTTATTCCGGGTAGGTCGACCAGTTTAAATATCAGACGCCTTTTTTTGAACCTCCAACTACCGGTTGAAGATGGGGGCAACAGGGCTGTTCTTTCCTTGGACGCGGCCAAGGCTTTCGATTCCCTAGAATGGAAATACCTTTGGAGAACCCTGTTGGAATTTCGGGTGGGCCCGAATTTTGTTAATTGGGTAAAACTCCTATATGGCTCACCGGGGGCAAGGGTGAAAGTGAACGGCGAACACTCTTCCAGGTTTCGATTGCTGAGGGGGACGAGGCAGGGGTGCCCTCTGTCGCCCCTCCTCTTCGCCCTCGCAATCGAGCCTCTGGCCCTCTCTTTGAGATCATCACCAGTAATAAAAGGGTTCAAACGAGGGGACCTAGAGGAAAAAGTAATACTATACGCAGACGATCTCCTCCTATTGCTTAGCGACACGCAGGAGTCGTTACGGGAGACTATGGGTATAATTAAAGACTTTGGCCGTTTGTCAGGACTGAGAATAAACTGGGACAAATCGAACCTACTACCAATAGACCCTTTAGTCCACCCCCTACCATACGAAGCAGAACAACTTCAAATAGTACAGAAAATTAAATATTTGGGTATCACCATCTCGAGAGACCCCAAACATTTTATTACAGAAAATCTAGCTCCACTCTTGAATAAATTTAAAGGAAAAATTCAAAATTGGAAAAAACTCTCCCTATCAGCAGCAGGCCGGTGTAATCTAATAAAAATGGTGCTTATGCCACAACTGTTATACATACTTCATAATTCGCCAATATGGATTCATAAAAAGTGGTTTATTAAGGTAGAGACCTTATTCAGAGAACTAGTATGGAAAGGGGGAACCTCCCGGATAAGTCTTAGCACACTGCAACTCCCAACTGGGTCAGGAGGAGTAGCCCTGCCGCATCCTTTTAGATATTAGAGGCAGGGACCTTCCATAAGGGATGCCCTACCCAGGACTTAATGGCCAGGGTTTGGGGCACCGTAAAAAAAATGCTGGGTTATAGAGGGTTCACAGCTCTTTCCCCATTATGGGAGAACATCAACCTACGCGAAGTACAAACATTGGGGATTGTCAGGGAATGGGAAAGAGCTGGCCTAAAATATATTGCTCAGATTTACCATGAGGGCGGGATCAGAAGCTTCCAGGACCTCAGAGATCTCTTCCCCCTCCCTAGGAAGTCCTTTTTCAGATATTTACAGGTGAGGCATGCTCTGGCTGAGCAGTTTAGAGGCGAACTACCTGAGTGGACAACTATGCAGGTTCTACAGAAACTGTCACGGATAAGGACCCGGAAGGGTTTGATATCTGATCTATACCTACATCTGTATAAAGGGACTTCGGGAGTTACACAAATAAGCCCACAGAAAGCAAAGTGGGAGAGAGATGTGGGGACTATCACAACCCCTCAATGGGAAAGGATACTCGAACTGGCTCCAATGGTTCCACTCTCCCCCCCCCAGAAGATGTCACATCTTTTCCTAATACATCGGGCCTATTATACCCCAAACAAACTGTTTAGGTTCGGGTGTAGGCAGGATGATAGATGTCCTAGATGCGGGAGACCGGGGGGTGATCTTGTCCACATGTTCTGGAAATGTCCAAAATTATATGAATATTGGAAGGAGGTGGTGGACAGGGTCTCCCAGGTATTCAATACTCACCTGGAATTTGACCCTATTCTATGTGTTTTCAGGCTAGGATATTAATCGCCCGTAGGTGGCAGTCTACTAGCCCCCCTACAGCTACTGACTGGGAGCAAAATATGGACAGAGTGATCCTGAAAGAAAGGACTACATATATAAAACAAGGGAACCTTGCCAAATTTCATTTGATTTGGAAACCATGGATGGAGAGAGGAATTTGTAATGGGATCTAGAAAGAGTTAATTAAACTAACCTAATCAAATCGCACCTTGTGGATAACCAGTACTAATGAGGAGTAAGAGGCTGGATGTATGGGGTAAAGGGGGAACGTAAGGTGATATGAATGAGGTAGATTATAACCAAACTGCTAAACGACTTGTGTCTAACTTGATTCGTGTAAAAGTGAAAAAGGTTGTAACAGACTGTGAATATCTTGTAATTTGTAAAAAATTTAAATAAAGACATAAAGTTAAAAAAAAAAAAAAAAAAAAAAAAATATGTTTTTATTGTGTTTAAACCTTCTCCTCATTCTAAACTAAGGATGAGCTCAAGCGTGTTCGAATGGTCCACGTGCAGAGCACGCCAGGAAGTCGGCGCAGCGCTGCGCTAATCACAGGCAGTGAGACATTGCTCTGATGTGCGGCTGCAAAGATCGGGCAATGTCTCAATGCCTGTGATTAGCGCATCGCTGCGCCGACTTCCTGGCGGGCTCTGCACGTGGACCATTCGAACACGCCTGAGCTCATCCTTATTCTAAACGCACTGCGCTTTGTGAATGGGCCACAGTCTTCTGGAACCTGTGAAGTGTCCCAGGAGGCTGTGGGGGAAGGAGAGGGGCAAACTTCCAGCTCAGTTTACCGCAGCAAACTCAGCCGGAAGTGATAGGGAGCCCCGCTGTAAAGGCCCGTACACACGATCGGACTTTTTGACAACCAACATGCAAATTAGCTGTTTTGGACCAACATCCGACCGTGTGTACGCTCCATCGGACCAACTTTTTCCAGGTTTCATCAGACTTTTGTTGGCTGTGCGAACGGACCAACTTTCTGCCAACAAAAGTCCGATGGACCAAAGTCTGACCGTGTGTACACAAAACCAACGGACTTTTGTACAAACCAATGCAGAACCAATGCAAAAGATCAGAAAACAATACAGAAGTTGACCAAAGGTGGCGGTAAAGAGCTGAAAAACCAAGTGATTTGGTGAAAGTTGGCTGAAAAAGTCCTGCCGTGTGTATGCAATACCAACTTGGGGCCAACGCCCTTTGGACAAAAATCCACAGGAAAGTTGGTCCACGGTCCGATCGTGTGTATGAGGCTTAAGTGGTTACTTACCTCTACCTGGCAGCAGAAATCTCCTTTGGTGTTTGCCCACCTTTCATGTACCTCTGATGCCTGCACAGCGAGTCCCTATAGGTTTAAATAGGGTCTTCATTCATATTTAGCATACTTTATTTATACCAAAGAGAAATCATTAGTGCCAGTATCTCTAGAGTGGCAGTATGGCCTTATTCAAGTCTAGAGGGATCGCTTTGTAGGTTTAACCAGTATGAGTAACATTTTGGACTAGTGGAAGTAAAACACTGAATGGATCGCTGTTGTCAGTCAGGGAGGCTAGACAGCGGTGCACCAGTGTGGCATATATCCAGGTTAATGTAAAATTCCAAGTTTAATTTTACTTTAACTAGTTAGTTGGGGCCTAGCTAGCTCAATTTAACTACTTTCATTACAGAACAATGTGGTCACTGTGTATGCAGCTGTTCCAGCAGCAGTATGGGTGTCTTCACTTCTGTTTCCCAAAATAAAGCCTATACAAAAAACACAGAAATCAGCACAAGCTAAATAACTTGCAGTCAGTTGAATGTGTCCCTTAGTCTGATGCCTCTATTGGCTTAAATCCCTTCTCCATGCCCCCCCCCCATCACATAGTGGGGGTCAATAGAACTGTGGGGGCTGTCACAGGATCTCATCAAATGTGCCAAACTATGCCTGTCCAGCTCCACTATTCATAGAAGCCATACTACAGCTTATGAATGGAAAACAATCTATGAATGGAGGATGGGCAGATGATTGAAAGGTCTGCCCCCTCTGTTCATAGATTGTGTTATATACATAGCAACTGTAGTACCTTCATCATAGTGTCCCCTATCATTTTTATGACTGTTTACGTGCACGCACACAGACAGACCCGAAAAAAAAAAAACACACATACCATCTGCTTTGAAAGTGACTGTACACTTAGTGCAGGTTTACACTGGAATCACACAGAAATGTGCTCTTTGTTCCTGTGCAATGTGATTTTTAGCCCATTCATTTGAATAAGCTAAAAGTGCACTGGATCACGCCATAAGTAGTGCATGCACTACTTTAAAAACGCACTACAACCAGATCGCATGATACTGCTGTACCATGCAATCCAGTGTAAGAAAGCTCACTGAGATCTGTGTTTGGGTTGCCGCTCGGAATACTTTGAGACCCGCAGCACATCGAGCACCCAGTGTGTTTTGAACACAGTGCAGGAAAGGCAGATTTTTTGCATCACGCTCTGGTGTGAATGAGCCCTTACTGAAAGAGAGCTAATGTTCAGTGGGGCAGTAATACAGGTTTCATATAAATCAGTACAGCTGTAACCAGAAAGAACAGATGTAAAAACAGGAGATGATCCCTGCATAGGTGAGCCTGCAGACCTAATACTCCTGCAGAGTACATTGAGAGAACCGCTTTAGCCAGAAGTGAAGATAGCAAAGTTTTTAAGAATGAGGTCTGCAAACAGTAGTTGCAGTCTTCATTAAATCTATCACTATACCAATATTGTTTTCTCATAATGCCGCTAACTCTATATGTCCCGACTCCCACCACCGGCCACCGAAAATACAGTGTGTGTGTGTGTGTGTGTGTGCAGTTGCTGCTGTGGCATCACTGGGGGGCGGGACACCATCCCGAGCGCGGCGGGGGGTCCTGGAGGCAGGGCTCTTCAGATGGAACATGCCGGTATTCTGTCAAAAAATGTCCGTCTATCAAATAGTGTCCGCCCCGTACTGCGCAGGCGCAGCGCTTGCACAGTACGGAGCACAAGGAGATTCGGAAAATCTCTGAAGATGAACGGCGCCGTGAGTCCAGATGCAAGCCCCACTATCCAAATGGACCTAGGGCTGCACATAGTTAGAGGGCCCCTAACTATTCGCTCGCCATGCTTTGGGCACGGCCTCGCTTCGCTCGGCTCTTTTGAATTCTAACTCTATGTCCATTTGGGTGGTGGGGCTTGAACCTGGACTCACAGCACAGGCGCCGTTCATCTTCGGATGTTTTCGGAATCTGCTTGTGCTGTGTACTGCACAGTGGACACTATCCTACGGGGGACAGTATTTGACAGGACACCGGCACCATGCTATCCCTGAGTGAGACTCCTCACTCCTACTGCTGATGCTGCTGCCTTCTGACCTGTCACGTGTACCACCCGGAAAGTGACAGTCTGAGTAAGCAACTTTCCAGGCGGCTGCACACTGAATCCTCCACCTCCCAGGTCCATGAGTGGAGGGGAGGGGGGTCTGTACTGATGGAGGGGGGGATTTATCCTGAGAGGGGTCTGTACTGATGGAGGGGTATTTATCCTGAGGGAGGTCTGTACTGATGGAGGGGTATTTATCCTGAGGGGGGTCTGTACTGATGGAGGGGGGGGTTTATCCTGAGGGGGGTCTCTACTGATGGAGGGGGGATTTATCCTGAGGGGGGTCTGTACTGATAGAGGGGGGATTAATCCTGAGGGGGGTCTGTACTGATGGAGGGGGGATTTATCCTGAGGGGGGTCTGTACTGATGGGGGGGATTTATCCTGAGGGGGGTCTCTACTGATGGAGGGGGGATTTATCCTGAGGGGGGTCTGTACTGATAGAGGGGGGATGTATCCTGAGGGGGGGTCTGTACTGATGGGGGGGGATTTATCCTGAGGGGGGGTCTGTACTGATGGAGGGGGGATTTATCCTGAGGGGGTCTGTACTGATGGAGGGGGGGGGTTTATCCTGAGGGGGGTCTGTACTGATGGAGGGGGGATTTATCCAGAGGGGGGCCTGTACTGATGGAGGGGGGGTTTATCCTGAGGGGGGGGTCTGTACTGATGGAGGGGGGGGTTTATCCTGAGGGGGGTCTGTACTGATGGAGGGGGGGTTTATCCTGAGGGGGTCTGTACTGATGAAGGGGGGATTTATCCTGAGGGGGGTCTATACTGATGGAGGAGGGGGGTTTATCCTGAGGGGGGTCTATATATTGTTTGGGGGGTATCCTGAGGGGTGGTCTGTACTTATGAAGGGGGATCTATCCTGGGGGGGTCTGTACTGATGGGGGGGTTATCCTGAGGGGGGTCTGTACTAATGGAAGAGAGGGATGGTTTGTCCTGAGGGGTTGTCCTGTACTAATGGAAGAGGGGGTGGTTTGTCCTGAGGGGGGGTCTGTACTAATGGAAGAGGGGGGTGGTTTGTCCTGAGGGGGGATCTGTACTAATGGAGGAGGGGTGGTTTGTCCTGAGGGGGCAAATGTACTAATGAAGGAGGGGGTGGTTTGTCCTGAGGGGGGTCTGCACTAATGGAGGAGGGGGTGGTTTGTCCTGAGGGGGTCTTTACTAATGGAGGAGGGGGATTTATCCTGAGGGGGATCTGTACTAATGGGGGTTTATCCCGAGAGGGGTTTATCCTGAGGGGGTCTTTACAAATGGAGGGGGAATTTATCCTGAGGGGGGGTCTGTACTGATGGAGGGGGGGTCTATACTTAGTGGAGGGAAGTCTGTTCTAAGGGAGGGGGGTCTGTACTAAGGGGCGACTATAGTTGGTGGTGCGGTTTTTACCACACTGTGTGACACCTACCCTAATGACACCACTGTGTGTGTGTGTGTGTGTGTGTGTGTGTGTGGTGTGTGTGTGTGTGTGTGTAAGAAGAAGAGAAGTATCTCTAATTGCCGCCCGGTAATGGCATCACCTCTCAGCCTTAGTGTTGTAGTAGCCGGCCGGAGGGTACAACAGGCAGCCAACATTAAAATACACCACCGGCATGGTACAGTCTCTGCCTTCAGTCTCCAGACCAGCATACAGTGGCTGTGTCACCTCCTCTCCTCCTGCTCCTGTGTACATTGCTGTTGGGGAGCGGGACGAGCGGCGTTGCTTTGGAGCGGAGTGGGGTGGGCATGGCTTGTGCAGCGGCGCATGGGTTAGGGAGTGGAGCAGGTTTCCCAGCTGGAAAGCCCGGAGCACATCACATGATAGCATAGCACAGCACAAGTACCCGCTCATCACCAACGCCACCGGTGCTGCAAGATGGAATAAGAGGCACTTTGTCAGCTGGTGGGTTCTATGTTCATAGTAAATCTAGGTAATGTGAGTGGCAGGCTGGCTTAATTGGTTGCTCTATGTATGTTTACTCAGCTCAGGGCAAGTCCCTGCCACTTGCCGACAAAGCGGATTGATTGATGGCTACAGCGCGGCTGGCTAGTTCTGGAAGGCCCCCCAGTCCCGCACTTCTTGGAAGTGTCCGTGATGTGCTGGGTCCTGCGACCAATGACAGCGGCCCTTTACCAATTGATGACTCCATCCAATGGTGGAGCAATCACTTGTCATCAAACCAGCATCATTGCCTGTTCAGCTCACGCTGTTTCGGTGAGAGGAGAGAGAAATGCAGCAGCAGCAGCGTGAGCTGGTACGATCCTGCATGTCATCAGTGCCCCATCAGAGCAATCGCAGTGCCCCATCATAGAGACAAGGTGCTGTTGCATGTAAATCTGACTTCCTGATAATTTTAATTATCATGATAACGGGTGAGGGGGGGGCCTTTTGGTGGGTGCAATTTTTTTTCTTTTTTTTTTTGGGGGGGGTCAGGTAGCAATTCATTCTTGGACCCAGGCAGCACAATGTCTTGGGCCAGCCCTGCTACTGGTCTACTTGCCAAAGCCTTTCCAGAATGGGAGCTCACTCTACTTGTTCAGCTTTTGAGTTACCGTAATTTTCTTTTCACTTGGTGGAGGTGGTGATGCTGTTTCATTGTCCACTGAGTGTGCAAATCAGCAGACTGGTTGGACAAATTGCAAATAATGTATATAGCCTTAAATATATGTGTATTGAAGGCCTTCCTGCAAAGCATCAGGAAGAAATATATTTGTTTATGTACAGCCAGCAGGTTGACAGAAACCACAGCTGCATGAATGTGCCCATACATCTGATCTGTTACATGCATTCGTGAATTGGAAGAGCAGTCCTAGACGCAAATTGTCTATGTCTAAGGCACAGAAATTTGCTCCTTCTTGACGGTGTACACTCCCCTTCAGCCATGTGAATGAGGCATAAACTCTGTATTTGGCTGACTGTCCCGAGTTTGGCTACTTCAAGCAGTGGTAGCATGTGTGCAAACACAGAGATAATCAGCTCAGTGACTTTAAAGTATTCACTGAACACAAAAGCAAAACATAATATATTGCAACTTACCACTTCTTAGATGTGGTGGCTGCATTATTTCACTTTATTAGCATTTTTTTTCCTTCATTTTCACCCACTGAACTGGCCAGTAAGTCCTGCTATTTTTCAAACTTCCTTTAACCACTTCAGCCCCAGAAGGATTTACCCCCTTAATGACCAGGGCATTTTTTGTGATACAGCACTGCATCACTTTAACTGACAATTGGGCTGTTGTGCGACGTTGTACCATACCATAATGTATGTCCTTTTTTTCCCACAAATAGAGCTTTCTGTTGGTGGCATTTGATTACCACTGTGGTTTTTATTTTTTGCGCTGTACACAAAAGAAGACCGACAATTTTTTTTTAAAAAATATATATATATATATTTTGCTATTGTTAAATTAACCCCCTCCCCCCAAAATGTAAAAAAAAAACGAATTTCTTCATCAGTTTATGACAATATGTATTCTTCTACATATTTTTGGTATACGAAAATCGCAATAAGCCTATATTGATTGGTTTGCGCAAAAGTTATAGCATCTACAAAATAGGGGATAGATTTATGGCATTTTTATTTATTTCTTACTAGTAATGGCGGTGATCAGTGATTTTTAGCAGGACTGCAACATTGTGGAGGACAGATCGGATACTTTTGACCCTTTTTTGGGACCAGAGACATTTTATACAGTGCGATAAAAATGCACTGATTACTGTATAAATGACACGCAGGGAAGGGATTAACACTAGTGGTGATCAATGAGATAAACGTGTTCCCTGGGAGGTGTTTATAACTGAGGGGGGATGTGGACTGACTGGGAGTACAGAAAGATCGCTGTTCCTAAGGCCCCTTTCACACCGGGGCGTTTTTCATGCGGTGCAGCGCTAAAAATAGCGCCTGTTCACCGCATGAAAAAATCCGGCCCCATTCACTCCAGTGTGAAACCCGGCGGGCTTTCACACTGGAGCGGTGCGCTAGCAGGATGACAAAAAAGTCCTGCTAGCAGCATCTTTGGAGCGGGATAGGAGCGGTGTGTTCACCGCTCCTATACCGCTCCTTCCCATTGATTACAATGGGAGACCGCGGTAAAACCGCGGCAATACCGCGGTTACCGCGGCAATACCGCGGCTACGGCGGCGCTGTGCGGGGGGTGTTTAACCCTTTTTCGGCCGCTCGCGGGGGGTAAAACCGCACCGCGAGCGGCCGAAAACCGCGGGGAAAACGACGGTAAAGCAGCACTAAATATAGCGCTGCTTTACCGTCACCGCGGCTCACCGCCCCAGTGTGAAAGGGGCCTAATCGTTAGGAACAGACGATCACTCTGTACTCCCCTGATGGAGCGGGGATCTGTTTGTCTACATTGACAAATCCCCATTCTGGCTCTCTGTGGAGTGATCGCGGGTGGCTAGCGGACATCGCAGGTGCCGGCCATGCGCATTGGCTCCGGCGACGTGTCGTGCACATGCCCACTGTATCTATTGCACGAAGCAACGTACACCTACGGGGATTCGCGCAATAGAGCCGACCTGCCGCAGTACAATGACGGCAGCTGGTCGACAAGTGTTCAACAGACCAACCTCTGCAACAAAAGTGGCAAAAGGGTGCTTACAATGGTCGACTTTTTTTCATTTATGTAAAACTTTAAAGTGGTTCTAAAGGCTGAAGGTTTTTTACCTTCATGCATTCTAGACCCAGTTCCAAAAAAAAACAAAACAGAAAATAATGCTACCTTACAAAGCCAAATGACCTCAAATCACCTTGTCCCCATGTGAAGTGGATGATAAAGGAACGGCTGCACTCCCAATCCAATGCAATACATTTTATTTCAGGAGATCATAAAAACAAATACATGAGCATATGGCAAAAAAGACAGAAAAAGGTGACTCACACGACTAGTGTGCTTAGTCAAAACCACCTTGTCCCCATGTTTATGAAGACGAGGGTCTTTTCCCCACAACTCGACCCGGTGGTGTTGAGAGTCTGCTGGGGGAGGGAGGCTTATAAAAATCTGGAAACTCCCTTTAACAATAGTACCGCTACTTATTCACAAATAATAAATAAATCCGTGATAAAAAGAAAAACGCAACATTGTTTATGACAAGTCCTTTAAAAAAATCTAAAAAAGAATGTCCCCCAGTGTGCTTCCATTATGAATCACGTCGTCCAGTGATGTAGGTCCACGTCAGTCATAATGAATGCGAGCCAGCACTGAATGACACTCCGCTTCCACACCTGCTGAAGTAAACAAAGGGATCGCAAAGGGACATCATTGACCATATATAGATATGCCCATATATGGTCAGTGATGTCATTGGGTGAACCCCACCTCTGTTTACTTAAGCACCACTGACGATGGTGGTACATTGGGGAACTTTCCAAAAAAATGTTTTAATAAAGCATTTTTCAAAAACTGTGTTGTGTTTTTATTTCCATTTGACTTTTTTGGTAGGAGTACTATGTGTTATAATCCATCTATGGCCAGCTTAAATCCCCTTGAGTCCCAGAGCACTTTGCTTTCATTTCAGCAATGTCTTAGTTCCACAAATTTCACCTTTATGCATTTGTCGTCTTCCTTAGTGTAATACATACATTTTTTTTTTTTCCAGGAAAGTTGGCAGCAAAATTGTATACATACGTATTTATTTTATCTCCTTGGTTTTCAATGGGAATAAAGAGTAAAAATCCTTTTTCCTGTAAATTTTCCAAATGCAATTTTTACTTAATTTGAGCACCACCCCCATATATTTACAGCAAAATATAATCAAATCTGCTGATTAAAATAATATCACATTAGTGCAACTTTTATGTAACCTCACAAAATGGTAAAGGTCAAAGTGAATGTATGCACAGTAGTTTAGGAGAGCTTTATTCTACACTATATTGCGACACATGCAGAGACAAAAAGCAGTTTGCATAAACTGTTAGCATAATATTAAGATAAGAGTAAATCTGGTTGATGAGGGCATAAATTAGAATAGCAACTTTTTCACAGGTCTGCGATTCTCTAAAAAAAAAATCAAATGACATTGCAATCACGTGCATATGAACCTTTTGATTCTTGTAGGGCAAAATGTCTTCTAGGTAATCTAACATCATTGTTGCAACCTGGGGATTAATTTTAGATTATTTTTAGAACATGTGTATGTAGTATATTGTGGCAGTACATTTCCCTGTCACAGAATAAAAAAAAAAAATTTGCATCACCCATGGTTTTTACCCAGACAGGTTGAGGGGCTCCAGAGTGTTTTTGTTATATGGAGGAAACTGGATTTGTAAACCAAGTTTGGCTCCTGGACCCAGAGACTTTGTAGAGATTTGGGAGGGATGAAGCCATCTGATTTTCTGGACAACAAGCTCACTGATTGTTCAGCTGTGCAAGAGAGTAGACTAGTGGTAGCATTCCACCCCCCAGGATTGGTTAATTCCACCCTGGACAAGGTGGGATCCAGTGCAGCTCGAGCGTGCATGGTCAAGCATGTGTTTAAGAATTGTCTGCTGGATAGACAGGAAGGGCTTTGAAGCTTATGAGGCCAGAGCAAGCCTGGAGGTTAGTATGAAGTGTATGTGTTTTGCTGAGGAATACTAACAATTCCTGCAAGGTTTACCCTTTGTTTAAGAAGAACTGGATAATGGATTGTATCTTTGGAAGTGCTATACTTTAGCGAATTCCTGCTATATAGTGTATTTATATTTGTTTAAATTTTTGTCTATGCCTCGATACTAGGAGGAAGTGATGTAATGTCACACCTGATACGAAGGTGGAAACATTGTAATTTCAATGATCTGTTACAGGCAAGTCTTTGGAGCACTGTGTAACAAAACATTAAGACCAGGAGCTGATTGTTTCAGCTTTTGGGCTCAGCTCTCGACTCTTGTGATTCCATCGCTAGTGCCGGTGGATTCCACTGAGTCTGAATGCTGGGAAAAACAGTTGCTGACCTTCTGCCTTTTTCAATCATCCCCTGGACCAAAGTGGTTAACAGTAGGCCGAGCGCTCGGGGTAAAGCAAGAAAAAAATATGACCGAAAAAAAAAAAAACAGCAAGCTGATCGGTTCCTGCTGCTGTCTGTCAAATCATGTGAGGAGGGGGTGGGGGGCAGAGCCAAATAATGTGTGTCTATGGACGCACACAACCCTGCTTGAGAAAGCACCCACACACGTGTGCCCCCATAGTGCACAGTTTGCTATGGGGGCACACTCAGAGAAGTGAAAAGCATTTGTGGGGGACTACAGAAGAGGGACCGCTCTGTGCTATACTATTGCACAGAGCACATACATATAAACCTCTTGGTTATTTTCATTTAAAAAAATGTTTGGCGTGACCCCTTTTTAAACATGTTCTTTCTGGGACAGAAATATTTTCAAGAACATTTTTTAACAAGTATGATTCTGTACTTCAAATGGTTATCATGGGTCTCTCTCCCATAAAGGATTTTACAGTGTTTTTGGTTTGTAAAATTTTCCTAACTTGATTGCTAAAAAATTCCTGTGTTAGTTGTATCCAGAAAGTCTTTCCCTTTACTCAGCTTTTCCCTACTATAGGCTTTTAATTTAAATAGCCTCTCTTACTTTTATAGGCCAGCTCCAGGAAAAATTAAATATCCACCTTTTTGAAGTAGGCCCCCCATTGCATGGGTGAAATGCTTGTTATGTCTAGGGCAGAGATGAAGAGGCTCTATCACCTACCTTATACCTCACTCCAATACTCTCCTCCTCCACCTGAAGCTCTGATTAGTGTGTGGAGCCTCAGTGTCTGTACATACAATACAGGGGCATGAACCCTGCATGATATGTGGAGGAGACTGGAGTGCTGATTAGAGCTGGATGCAGAGCAGGCTTTGGAGGATCGGTCAGATCGCTGGAGGGACCCTGCTGGAGTGAGGAGTAGGATAAGTACTCATTAAAAGGGTTGTAAAGTCAGAAGGATTTTATCTTAATGCATGCATTCTATACATTAAGATATATAAAAAGCCTTCTGTATGCAGCAGTCCCCCCCAGCCCCCGTAATACTTACCTGGGCCCCATCTATGTCCAGCAATGTCCACGAGTTACTCGGTCATCTGAGACTCTCCCTCCTGATTGGCTGAGACACAGCAGCGGCACCATTGGCTCCCGTTGCTGTCACTCAAAGTCAGCCAATCAGGAGAGAGGGGGTGGGGCTGGACCACAGCTCCGTGTCTGAATGGACAAGCTGCTTGCTGTGGGGGGGAACTCAACAGGAGGGAGGGGCCAGGAGCACAGAAGAGGGACCCGAAAAGGGGGACCCGGGCTGCTCTCTGCAAAACCACTGCACAGAGCAGGTAAGTATAACATGTTTGTTATTTTTATTTTATTTTTAAATTTGACTTTACAATCAATTTAATTATTTGCCCTAGACCAGGGGTGTCAAACTACATTTCATCAAGGGGCCACATAAGCAGTATGATTGCCCTCAAAGTGCTAGGTGTATCTGGGATGTTCCATGTGCAGAGTGCAGGGTTCAGGAGTGCGTAGTGTGCAGGGTTTAGGGGTGCGCTATGCAAAGCTTCCCCGCCTCTCTCTCTATCTCTCTCTCTGGCTCTCTCTCTCTCTCTACCTCTCTCTCTCTCTCTCTCTCTCTCTCTCTCTCTCTCTCCTACCTGGTCTTGCTCTAGTACCTCTCGGTATAGGTGGCTCTTCTCTCTCTCAAATTCTGAAGATCTGTCCCTGCTATGGCCTGCCATGAGTGCATGCAGGGATCTGTTAGTTCTGGGAGCTGCTGTGTTTGCAAGTGACAGTGGGGAGCAGGAGCAGAGGGTCAGAGTTAGAGGTAGAGTTCAACCATGTTTCGGCTGAAAAACTGGGTGCAAGGACCACTTGACATGGCCTAGATGGCCATATTTAGCCTGCAGGCCTTATGTTTTACATGTGTGCCCTAGACTAAATGAGTAATTACAGTAACCCTTGCAGTGGGAGGGGCCCCACTGCAAGGGTGGCATTTTTTTTTGTGCCTTAAATCTTTGACTTCCTTCTCAAAATAAGACTCCTGAACATTCATTTCTTTTGCTCTCCGATATTAGCTTAATGGCAAGTGGTTCAGAACAAGTTTTGGGTATTACCCATCAACCCTGAGGATGTTACTATCTGTTTCCTTTCCTTACAACGTTTTATTAATCTCGTCTTGCGATTTATTTCCTAAATTGAATACAAAAAAGGCAGACTGTTTTACTGGATGTACATTTTTAGTTTATTTATCCTTTTTTTTTTTTTTTCTCAACCTAATGAACTGTTTAACTCAACTTCTGTCCTGTCCACATCTACATCAGTCTATAAAATGATCCCATGTTGCTATGCAACCTTTGTGGTGCTGTCACCACCTCAGGTATAGTTTCACAAATAATGGTACAGAAAACAGGCCCATAGCTGGAACCTTTAACTGTGTGGTTTTGGCCCCCAAACATAAAATTGTTGTGAGTTAAAATTAAACACAGCATAGCATACCAAACCTAAATTAATAATACTCTGTGCCCACCACACCACCTTGTCCCAAATATTTCCCTGCAACCTGCAATCTATTTTGTGGAAAATGCTTGATTAAAGATCCTCAATATCCAAACCTACTAGATACATGTAACCTATTTACAAATGCTGTATCTTCTACTTTCCTAACCAAATCCCCTGTATTCCTTAATTAAGCAGGTTCATCGCTGGGGATTTAAAATAATATTTAATAATGGTATGAGATAACATAAGATGTAATGAGATAACGGGCCTCCCCGGTGGGTCCATTCCTCTGAATCACCCATTTCAATAGTGTATCGCTAACTTTAAAATTGCAGTTTGCTGTCAGACGAGTAAAAGCTGAATTTGTTTCTATGAGCTTTGTTGGTTGCTATTGGGTTTTGGCAATTTAAATATCACAATTGCGTTTTGCTCTGTTTTACAGAAAATCAAAACGAGAACCAAACTGTTAAAAGCAAATTGCAAAACGGGTAGAGAACGTAAAAAAAATGCAGAGTAGGAAGTGATTACAGAATAAAATATGAGTGAAATAATCATACCCTGCTCTTACATACTGTATATTTTTTTCATATTTATTGCTAAGTCAACCTGCTATTGCCCATACTTATTATTAATCTTGAAAAGCACAGTGCGGTTTTGCATGAAGCTAATAATTAGCTGGTTTATGACATAAGGGTGTAACCTTACAAGCAGGTCCCATACTGTGAAAATTAAATAGATTTATTTTCTGCAGCGTTTCTGATATTTAAATGCAAAGTTAGGAAATGCATTATTTATTTTTTTCATATTTACATAAAGCTATGTAAATGTATCCGCATACAGTATATCCATGTCTGTTTGAACATCCATGTTTGATTAAGGTTTAAAGCATATATATATTTCCAGTCATATTACCAAATTCTAAATGTTATTTACGTGTATGATTTGGTAAATACTGATCTCAAAACTCTGGACTTACAGTCAGTCAGCTGAGACCTTTTCAATTTCTTTGCTACTGATATCAAGTCTCGGCAGATATATTATATGATCTTGTAGCAAATGTTCAACGAATGCAAGTGACAAAGTTCAGCATCCTTAGCTGTGATTTATTTTCACATCTGATTCACCAAACTTTTCTTTTTGTCTCTGCACTTTCACGGGGAAAAAATAGCAAATAACAAAAAACATAATAAAGCAAAGACACTTGCTACTCAAGCTGAATTTATATTTATTTTCTCTTGCCGTGACCTCTATTAGAGATCGATTCCTTTAAGGGACCTGTCATTTGTGTAGAAATAGTTTTAGACCTCGATAAGGAAAACTGTTCGGAGAAGCGGTAAATTGAGAGCTCTGGTTGAGTTCCAGGACTCTTGAGAAGTCCTTGGAATATAATTTATACAGTACTGTAATTATAAAGAAGTCTGATAAAGTGTCCCGGACGAGCCCCCAAATTTGTTAGGGTGTAGTTGGTCTAGGGATAGGTAGACCCTCGATATATCTGCATAAAGTGTCCTTTGAATCCAGCAGGCCTGGAGACCATTCTTTCGAGAAACTTAGAGACGCACACAAGGTACAGTTTCTCAGAATGATCTCTAGGCCTGCTGGGTTCAAAGGACACTTTATGCAGATATATCGAGGGTCTACCTATCCCTAGACCACCTACACCCTAACAACTTTGGGGGCTTGTCCGGGACACTTTATCAGACTTATTTATAATTACAGTACTGTATAAGTGTCCCGGACGAGCCCCCAAAGTTGTTAGGGTGTAGGTGGTCTAGGGGATAGGTAGACCCTCGATATATCTCCATAAGGTGTCCTTTGAAGCCAGCAGGCCTGGAGATTATTCTGAGAAACTGTACCTTGTGTGTGTCTCTAAGTTTCTCGAAAGAATGGTCTCCAGGCCTGCTGGGTTCAAGGACACTTTATGCAGATATATCGAGGGTCTACCTATTCCTAGACCACCTACACCCTAACACAAGCCAAATTGTATTGAATGTTATAAATGTAAGACCTTTTCCTTTTCCTGCAGTGCTGTAATTTTCTGTAAAATGCAATGCGATAAGGCAACCTCGAGGCCTTTTGTACATAGTTGGTGTACAGAACTTACCCAGAAATTTAATTTTCTGGTTGTGGGAAAATCAGTGAGCTAATAACACAAGTCAGAATTTAGGAACCCCCTGCAACACAAATTTCATTTTTGGTGACATACTCTCAAAGGGTTAATCACTACTAAAGGGATGCTGGCACTGGGCCTTTCCTCATAAGAACACTGCACAGTGCATCAGCTGATTAATAATGAAAAAGTCACACTTAAGATTTACCATCATATTGACTTAGTCAGACAACGTTTTTTCACGTCAGAAACGGGTAGGAATCTGCAACAAGTTTGGTAAAATCTATAATAATCACCCAGAGAGGATGTTAGTTTTTTCGTTTTGAGAAAAAAAAATGCAGCTTTGTAAAATATTCATTCGTCTTATTGTCATACCTGTAGGCTGTTTGGGTACCTTCAGAAGCCTGGCTGGAAAACTCTGTTAACAACCCCTACATCCTGACTTGCTGCTAGGATGTGAAATTCTGGAGACAGGCAAAGAATGGTTGTAGGAGTTGGCAACGGTGGCAGGCTAGGTGCAAGTAATGATGGTGTCCAGCAGAAGTATTGGGAACATCTATGGTTATTTTGTCTCCTAGTGCCATGTGGGCATTGTATCTGCTGCCACGTTCGCTTTGCATGTGCAGTGACGTCGTTGCGAGTGCACCGTGGTGTTTCTTGTGTGGTGACGTTTAATTACATCAGACGTGATGATGTCATGACATTTAATTACATCGTGACTTTTTTGCAGTTTTGGTGCCAACGGTGTCCATTTTAAGCACATATACAAACATTTCTCAGATAGATGGGTGACAATTTCCCCTAAAGAAGCTGTCATGACCAGAAAAAACAGTCAGTCTTCCAGCCTTGCTCCCATAATGCTAACTTCTGGAATACCTCCTCTCCCTATCTCCTCCATCCATTTTAAGGGACTGTGGCTTCTCTGGATATGGACTTATAGACCACCACTTTCTATAAAAAGTGTGGACTTTTCAAGACCTACATGGATGACTAAATACTATTTAATCTACTCGAGTGTTGTATGGCTTGGAAACTTTTCCTGATCAAAACTAATGGCTCCCATACTGGGCAATTATGACCTATACACCACACAGTTGGAGGAGCTTTCCTGTGTTGATATAGTTGCCAACAAATAGAGGGCATAGGGTGCTATGCAACAAGTTATGGGAATACTATATGTGATGACAGGTGCACCTCTCTCTGGGAGTTTTCCATCTATGCTTGATACATGTGCCATAACTCACTCTGGCTCCACATTGCACATTAGGGGGTTGATCTTGTAACACATTTCATTAAAGGACACCCTCACTGACTTTAAATACTATTTAGCCACATGCAATGTCCCATCAACACTGTTTATATGTGGGTTGGTTTCACTCTACAGTCTATCAAAGGATCCTTTAATGAACTTTGAATGACATTCAGCCATATGTTATTCCTGGAATATATCCTACCAAAGGATTCTTTCAGGAATTCTGAAGAACATCCAGTTACTTTCAATATGGAGGTGAAGTTTTTAATTTTGTGATCTAGTTCATGTACATTGTGTCCCCTACTGGGGTATCCATACCATGAACACTTGGTATTGCATAATTATTTTTCCTTTTATTCTTTATTTCCCTCTTTTTTTTATTTGGGGGGGGGGGGTTACACCATTCCCTGAAGCTGTCATGGTTGGGTTTTTAATAATTGGCCAATTGGAATTTAATTTTTTTTAGTTATTGTGTTTTTAAATGTTCTAGGTAATAAGTGTTAAGAGAGTTATTTTTATTTAATTGTTACATGTGTCAGGCTATCTTGCTGTGTCTCCTACATATACACATACATTTAGGGATACATTCTACGTTTGCATATTAAGGTCAAGCTCAGTCTGTTTTTTATTTTTTCTTCTTTCAAGTGGTGGGAAATGTCAATGGTGGCAGACCAGTAGAGGTTGCAGGGCCTGGTAATTGTGGCAGGCTTGTAGAACTGGCAGGCTAGGAGAGGTTGTAATTGCTGGAAATGGTGGCAGGAACTTGCAATGGTGGCAGGTCAGCAGAGGTTGCAGGAGCTGGTAATAGTAATGGCAGGCCAGCAGAGGTGAAAGGAGCTGGTAAGGATAGAAAGCCAGGAGATGTGAAATGAGCTGGTAATTGTGGCAGCTACAGGCCAGAAGAGGTGACAGGAGCTGGTAATGGTGGCAGTCCAGGAGAATTGGCAGTAGCTCTTAATGGTGGCAGTTCAGCAGAGGTGGCAGGACCAGATAACAGCGACAATCCAACAGGGATAGCAGGAGCTGGAAATGAAGGAAGTGCCCTTTTTTGGGGGACTATATAACAAGGGAAATCTTAGTTGGTAGCATCAGTGGCAGGGCTTTTGTAACTATTACTGATCCACAACTAAAAGTGAGCTGGTTCACAGTATTAGGGAGCAGGTGGATATGTCCCTCTGTAACAAAATTGCTTGCTGTTTTTTAAAGACCCTTTCAGATAGCACACTAGTTTTGGGGCAAGATAGAAGCTCCAGTGCAAAATGTGCAAGCTTTTGCCTGTGCACCTTAAAGAGGAACTGCAATCTGCTCACATAATTTGTAATAAAAACATCTTTGCCATTCTGAAGCTTCCCTCCAACCACGTTGCATTAGATAGATAGATATATATATATATATATATATATATATATATATATAAGTAGACTGGACGTCAGATATATTTTTGTTAATGTTAATTGCATGGTAAGTACTGTTATGCCACATACACACGATCAGACATTCCGACAACAAAATCCCATGTTTTATTTTTCTAAGGATATTGGCTCAAACTTGTCTTGCATACAAGTTTGAACGCCAAGAACGCAGTGATGTACAACATGTACGACGAGCCGAGAAAAATGAAGTTCAATAGCCAGTGCTGCTCATCTGCTTGATTCTGAGCATGTGTGGCACATTTGTTGAAGCATTATCAAAGGTTAGCTTCTAATTCCTAGATTTAGATATTGGCTTGAAGATGAAACTCTGATGTCAGTGGCGGTGTGTGTTTTTTTTTTTTTTGGGGGGCGTGGCAAATAACCCCCTGGTCCGCTATTGGCACTCCACCCCGCTCTAAGTAGATCGGCACTTGTCCCATAGGTTGCGGGCAGGCAGCGGCTCCTGTGTCTTCTTCTCTTCTTCTGCATCACGAAGGCTTCCGCTGTGCGTCTCCTCCCTCCTGTTAAGCGTTTAATAGGATCGCCTGTCATTTCAGCGAATCGGGTGACGCGTCTCAAGACCCACTTCCTGATTGTCCAGGAGGAGGATCAGTGTGGCAATAGCAAATTTTAATTTGCTTTTGTCACACAACTGGGTGGGCTTGGAGCGCAGTGCTCTGCGCCCCGAACCCACCCTTTTTTGAAGCCTATTAGAGCCCATGGCTCTGATCCCGTGCTTAAAAAAAAAAAAAACACCCCCCATTGTAATCCATGATCTGTACGTAGATGAGGGGGCCAGACGCATGGATGGGGGGGCGGCGCCTCCTGTACTCCCCTAATGAACGGGCCGCCGCTGAGTAATACTGAATTGTTGCTTGCCATAGCTAAGTAGTGTTTCAGTAAATGTGTAAATGGAGTGATAACGACAAAATCTGAAATAGTGGTTACAGTAACTTACTTCAGAAAAGTTCCTGCAAAAAAGTTTTTCATTGGAAATCAGACATTTTATTGAAATGAACAGATCCCTAAGTAATGTCCCTTGTGTTTTATTTATTTTGAGGTATATAATTTTTGTATATATTATTATTTTTTATTTTTTGTAAACTTAGGCTACATGTACAGGGGACGTTTATACAACCTTTTCTGAACGATTTAACTTGACCGATAGTAACCCACATGTTAAGGCCCCATGCACACGAGACGCTGTTAAACGCGCGTACATAGGCAGTTGGACACTTTTTTCAACTGCCCCTGAACGCATGCAATGTTATCCTATGTGTCCATGCACACAGTCTCGTTTTTTCCCATTTTTATGCAGTTGCGTTTAACCTCGTTTTTTCAGAAGCAAAAAAATGGGTTCAGACACTTTGCTTTGCCACATAAAACACAAAACGCGGCTAAACGCAGCACCCGTGTTTAGCTGCGTTTGCGTTTATAAGCGTTTTTAAAGGAACCCAATTTTTTGTACCAGAAAAAATGGCGTAATTACTTTAGATAGTTCATAGAGCATATATACTCACTGATGCAATGCCATAAAAAACTCTAGTTTTTTAGGTGGCTTAGACAATGAGGAATGCCTCCACTTCTTTGCCCCAATCCTTCATCCAATTTCTAATCTAATCAGTGACTCCACCTAGTCTGACCAAAGCATAGCAATGTCTTTTTTTTCCACAAAGAAAAACCTGCATACCAATGTCTAGTCAGCCCCAACCCCCCCACCATGCGCTGTGCCATCAACGGATGGGTCCAATATCGAAGAGCTCTGACTCTGGACCTCTCACGCAATTTGCAACAACGTTGCTGCCTCATCAAGAGCAACATCAGGAGCATTTCCTGACATATATTCAATATGGGATCCATTTCCAAAAAAAAAGCACAGAAAGAGAGGCAAATGCAAGTGTACAACTGCTCTCTCTGCTGCTCACTCTGATCAAAATGGCAGAAATAGTTAATAATACATGCTTTCTGAGCTTGGGGAGGGTCTATATGATGTTATCTTTACAAACGCTTATAGACGCAAACGCAGTAAATAGCAGCATTAAAACGCCGCAAAACGCGCGTTTTTAAACGCAGGTTTCTGCTTTTTAAAACATGCATTCAGCAGAGTTTGCATCTGCGTCCCGTGTGCATGGGGCCTAAAACTTTAGTTTTGCCGCGTTTATATGCCATGTTTAGCTGCGTCTTGCCGCATTTGCGTTTAGAAGCGTGTTTTTTTTTTTTTTTTAAATATATAATTTTTTTAAATAACCAAAAATGAAAAATGCCTGTAAACTAAATGCGGCTAAAAGCGAGCTACCGCGCTTAGTCGCGTTTTAGAAGCGATTGGCGCTTGAAATGCCTCTGAACTCAGGTTATGAACCCATTTTTTTTGCGTTCCAAAAAAAGCCTCTAAACTCAACTGCCTAAAAATGACTGTAAACGACCCTGTGTGCATGTACTGATAAGATAACAGAGAGGAGAGTTCAGGAGCAGTTGAAAAAAAATGCCCAACTGCTCTTAAATGTCCGTTTAGCAGCAGCAGTGTACATGAAGCCTTAGGCTTGCATCAGTTGCAAGTATGTACCCATGTACTAATTAGCTACTAAAACTTCATGTCTCTGCCTTGCAGGGATGGCTGTCAGTGGTGACAATGCTTCCAGATTCCGATAAGCCCCACTGCCCGCAGACCCCGACAACCACTGGCTAGGGTTATCGGGAAGAGGTCCTTGTCCTCATCAACATGGGGGCAAGGTGCTTTGGGTTGGGGGGCACCAACCCCCCCATGTTGAGGGCATGCAGCCTGGTATGGCTGGGGGGGCACTCGCTCGTCCCCTCCCTTTCCTGACCTGCCGGGGCAGCATGCTCAGATAAGGGTGTGGTATAGATTTTGGGGAGGACCCCACACCATTTTTTTCGTGATTTTTTTTTTTTTTTTGCCAGCAAATTTTATTTTATTTATTTATCTTACATTCAGCTTTCAGCGGGGTACCCCGCTGACAGCTGATGACTCATCGGTTGTTAAGGACGCAACAGCTGGCTTCCAGGCCCTCTGCTTAGCAACCAGCTATATACAGTGGTAAAATAAGAACCACTAATTGCAAAACACATCAAAAATCACATCAAAAATGCACCACTTGCGTTTTTGTGCAGCTCCATTGAAGTTTATTACATGCAAAAAGCAAACTGCAGTGGGAAAAAAGTCCCAGACCCTTTCCAAAAAAAAAAAACGCTGCAAAATGCACAGATGTGAACTAGTAGCATAGGAAACCACATTAAATGGACTGTGATGTGTTTCTGCAAACTGCAAAATGCACTAAACGCATAGGTGTGAACGTAGGGTAAAAACAAGGGGTTTAGTCATACGCATTTTGAAACATATGTGTACGCCTCAGTGATGTCAATGCGCATGAAGTGAGATGAATGGCAGCTTCAGCCTGGACTCCAGACAGGCCACGCCCCCAACATGTTTTGCTCTGCCCCTTGGAGCTTAATCATGGGGTGACCTCTTTATCTACTTGAGAGGCACCTAAAGTTTTGTCTTTTTGGGTCACTGTAAGCCTCAGTGGGCAGATCAAGGCACCCCAGTGTACTGCAATCCTAACTCTATAATTTTGAGAGTCTCCCAATTTGGAGCACATATAGATCAGTGGATAATTTAAAGGCAGGTTTGCCTGGAGAAAGCCCACCCCACCTTAAAGGTACAGGGACACACGGGACACCCAGTAAGGGCACAGTGGCAGCTGAAGGTTTCCAGTATGCCCCCGCACCAATTCACCAACTGTACAAACAAATGGCAATCACCCCAACTAATAACTAGCCTTTGCAGCAAGTAGGACATGGAAGGGCAACAACCCCAACCTATAACTAGTGTGCTGCCCTTCCATGTGCTCCATGCTGCAAAGCCTAGTTATAAGTTGGGGTGGTTGATATTTGTTTTTGCAAGTAGAAAAGGTAACAATACTGCAGTGATAATGCTGCAGAGAATGAAAAATGTCCCCCTATTAAAGTGGGAAATCAAATGTTCTGCTGGCAGAATCTGCACATAACAAAATCATGCTACAAGATGAACCCCTGGAAACAAATTGCTGTCTTAATTGTATTGGGAAACCAATATGTGTGATTCAGACATAGTTCTACGTTAGGCAGCAGTTATACTTGCCTTTAATATTATTCATAGAAGGTTTTTAAACCTTTTGCACTATGACCCATATAACAAATATATTTGAGTATCACCTGCTTGAGTAGCAAAAAATTAAAGGCAAGGATTTCTGGACAACTAAAGTATGTCATGTGAGAAAGTCAGAAAATTATGCAGTCATTGGTACAAACGCTAGATAGTATAATTGCTAAAGCTGGGATAAGTTAATTTAAAGTGTATATAAATGTAAAAACAAAAATGTTATACATTGCAACTTGCAGGTCCTTTTTATGTTGTGGCTGCATTCGTTTTCCTTTTTTCACCTGGTAATCCTGTGTATAACACACAACCTACTTCATGTGTACACTACTTCATGTCTCTACAAATTGTTTCATTGTATCTATGGAGAGAGCCAAGGTTGTATACCTTGTGCATCTCCATTGCACAGTAGATTGATTGGACTGGTAGTTTACAAAATAAATGTGCTTTCTTTTAAAGTGGTAAAGTATAAAGTCAGTGTTCAGCAGAGAAAAAAACAAAAGGACAACAGCTAGCACAAAAAGGTCAATAAACCCAATCTTCTTAAAAAATAAAAACCTTGAGGATGCATTAGAATGTGAAATGCATTGGGTGGAGCTAAGAGTGCTGACGTCAAACCACTGCATGGTTCTTTTCGTTATTTGCTTTTAAACTATTGTTTGCTGAACCCTTTTTAAAAAAAAATACTATACTATTTGAGTACATCTGGCTCCTGTGGTGAGCACTTCTTTCATATAGCTCCACTGACCGTGGAAGTGATAGGTTTACCAATGTCATTACCCGATAGTCATTAGCCTTAAAGGGAACCGCTCCTGATAAGAAGCTGTGACATGTTCCTTTGGGAAATACAATAATGATTGTGTGCTGCCTATATATAAGCAGCCACATCCTCTGGTGAGTGCAGTGTGTTGGTGGTAGCTCACATGGTGGAGAAGTGTACTATTGGACCAGAATGTATCCAGATATACAGTATACTGTACATTTAAAGGATACACAAACACATGTTTTTCACTTTATCTTATCACCTTCATTTTTTATTTATTTTTACATATAGAACAATTATGTGTAGTGCACACCCCCTTGGGAGCTGCAGTGTTAATCATTACCTTTTTTGTCAAATGATCCCGCTCTTCCTTTCCCGTGCAACTTCAAGACTCCAGACAAACTTTGACGTTTAAAATGCTTTATTCTGGGGTACATCAGTGAGCAACTAGATGGAATATATGAAATGCCCCATTTTTGAATCCAAAAGGAAAAGTACTTGTTTGTTGTAGTAGCATGTTGTAATTTAGCCTCTTCTATTGATCCCCCTCCTGATTTCAACTTCTGTTTCAGACCTTGAACACTCCCAATATGGACCAACCAGCATCACTCTGAATAATTCTGTGAACTTAGACTACAAAGTCACAGTCCACACTGCCTATTTCCATGACTCTTGTCGTCAAATCCCCGTCAGTCCTGGAAAGTGTATAATACTGTAGTCCTTGGACACACAGCATGTTTACGGTATAGCACCACTGGGTTGCACTCCCTTTACTCACTCCCAATCAACAGTCCATGTTACTCACAGAAAGCCGATTCCCAGTTTCCTCCATCCGCTTAGCTCCTATTTCTTCATCCTTGATGTCCGGTACATCCCCGCATGGGATGCCCGGTCTTCCTTAAGTTCTACATGGTGACTTTCTTTCCAGGGGCCAGATGTTGGCCTACCTGGACTCCTCCTTTGGTTATACGGCTCTGGGGTCTCTGAACCCCCAGGCCTTCAAACCTCCTCCCGGAGGCTCCGGAGTCTCTGAACCCCCGGCCCTCCTGATTTCTCTTACGAACCTCCTCTCTCCTCCTAGGAACATGTGACCTCCCCTTTTTATAAGAGAGACCCCCATTGACCAATAAATTTAACCATTGATCAATTCTCTCACATGGGCTTCCTGACAGTCTTTCCTCTTTCCAGTCCAACCCACTGTCCAGCAGAGGAGGTATCCCTGAGCCTAAGTGTAGGTGGCCAGGCCCCCTTCTACTCTAGCACTCCCATCCTCAAATAAACAACCAGGCCCAAGAAAAAGAGAATAAAGCCCTGGCCAATTTTACCTATATACAGCCTACACTATCAAAAACCCACACTAAACACCTACCTAAGCGTGGGGGCTGCTACATATGTGATATATGGATGAAGTGAACTGCATATGCGCTGTTCCATGTTTAAAGGGACACTTGTTATTTTTCTTATTTGCTTTATATTTAACATGGTGTTTGAGCACACCATAGTTTTACTTTCACTGAATTAAAATGCATAGTTGCCTTTTGTTGTTTTTCAATTATTTAAAGGGACACTTGTCATTACTACACTTTTTTAAATTTTTCTGCTGTTTCATACTTACTCTGGGCTTTTTTCTACTTCCTTTTATCACCTTTATTTATTCTACATATGGAACGATTGTGTGTTATATGGATGGATTGAACCGCATATTTGCAGTTCCATGATATTTAAAGGGGCACTTGTTATTGCTACACTTTCTTATTTGGTTGGTTTATATTTAATCAGTGTTTAAATTCTGCATTTGTTTTTACTTTTACTAAATTGAACTGCATAGTTTCTGTTTGTTGTTCCACACACTTTTTCAATTTTTCCGCTGATTCATACTTACTCTGGGTTTGAGCGCTGCACTGCTTTTATATTTACTGTAAAGGTAAAAGGCTTTTTACCTTAATGCATTCTCTGCATTAAGGTAAAAAAAAAAAAACTTTTATTGAGAGCACACCCCCCAGTTCCCCCTAAATACTCACCTGAACCCGATCTGGATCCCACCTGTGCACAACTGCAGCAGCTCTTCTCCCATCTCCCCGCTCTCACAGGCTTGGCTAAGTGGGAGTCATTGGCTACTGCTGCTGTCAGTCAAAACCTGAGAGCAGAAGGTTGGGTATAAATAGATGCAAAAAGCCTGGCTCGGGAGTGAGCTCATACGAGTGCCCCATAGGAAGCCTCTTCCTATGAGGGGCACTCATCGGGGGGAGCCAAAATTGCCAGCAGTGGACCATAAAAGAGGAAGATCAGGGCTTCTCTGTGCAAATGAATTGCACAGAGCAGTTAAGTATATCATGTTTATTTAAAAAAAAAAAAAAAAGCCAAAGCTTTACAATCACTTTAAAGGCTAAATTTACCTTTTTATAAAAAAATAAATGCACATATTTTTTCAAGAAAAGAATGTGCATTTATTATTCTTTTTTTGATGAGCCTGCAGAGCATTGCACCCCCAATGAGGAGATTACAGGTGCAATGTAAGGCTCCTGCAGACACGACCTCCAGCTTGCCTGCCTGTACTTCCATACGGACAGACATTTACAAAGCTGGAGGGCACAAGTGCACTTATCAGCATCCTTAAACTTCATTGACAACTACAAGCCATGGTGGTAGAAGGAACTTGTATTTCATTCATTAAAATATTGCTCAGTGCTCTCCAGGCCGATGCGCCCACTCACATCCACCGGAGCAGCCTATTCCCTTCTCTGCAGCTGTAGGCCGGGGTCCCAAGAGAGCGAACCCCTCCCTGGACCACTCTATTTATTTCCTCACCCAGAATTCCCCCCTCTCCGGCCAGCTGGAAACTGTAGTTTGCAGCAGGTCCATTGCATTCCTGACCCTCCAGACTATATCCCACGATCCTCTGCATTCAGTAGTGGTCCATCACTGGACATTAGAGGGAACAAAATAAAATAACCAATATCCATTCTAAAAACTCTATGTTTTTCACATTACTCAATACAATCAATCAAAGATCATTAAATATTGCAAAACGTCACAAATAAAAGTGCTTTTGTGCTCCAATCCCCAGAACGTGCTGTAGTGCTCCAAATTTTCACTCTGTGGTGTGGCACACACCCCTCTTATGTCCCCACTCACCAGATATAACCTATATAGCTTTTCAGTCTAAGGGTCATAAAAGCTGAAAAACTGGCAAGGAAGGGCGACTCACAGAAGGTCCAACGAAGATCTCCCCCAGTGAGGTCCTTGATGATGCCTTGTGGGATGGTGAAACACGTTGACGTACTTTCTGATACAGAGTCCAAACTACATAATTACCAGTTTTGATGTAATGCGCGCTGGATGCAGCATTTCCTGGATTGAATCCTTGCATTGCATATGCCTGTTTTACACTATTGTCCTGCAAGTACAAACCTGTATTGTGCAATAAACACCAGTTTTACTGTACTTCACTATCAGTTCCGTCTTTTTATTTTGGTGAATTTCCCAACCTGTGACTATTACGCTGGGGGAGATCTTCAGTGGACCTTCTGTGAATCACCATTCCCAGACAGTTTTTCAGCTTTTATGACTCTTATGCCACGTACACACGACTGGTTTTCCCGTCGGAATAAACTCTGAAGGTTCTGACAGAATTCTGCTCAAGCTGTCTTGCATACACACGGTCACCCCAATTTCCGACCGCCAAGAACGCGGTGACGTACAACACGTACGACGGCACTATAAAAAGGAAGTTCAGTAGCCACTGTGCAAACCTTTTGGGCTACTTTTGCTAATCTCATGTTTATCATGTGTTAGAAGTTTGGTTAGAGACGATTTGCGCTTTTTTATCTATGAAGATCACTAGAATTTTTTTTTTTTAAATAATTAAAAAAAATGGAGATCTTGATGAAATAAAAAAAAAAAAAAGATGACTATAAAAAATAATTCTAAACATTATTATGGAGATCTGGCTTTTAAAAAATAAAAGCTTATTCATGAGAAATAATAAAAAAAATAAGTTTGTGAGAACATCAGCAGCAAAACAACTTCATTATTCTAGCATTATAAAGCACAAAAGAATGCATGAGGCATGTGCTATCTCCATTACGAACGCTAGTTTTACCAAACCAAGCGCTTCCATCTCGTACTGGCTTCAGAGCATGCGTCATTTTGGTACTTCGGAACAGCATACAGACGTGGGGTTGTTCCGTCGGAAAAATATAGAACATGTTCTCTATCTAAGTCCGTCTGAATTTTCGATGTAAAAAGTCCAATGGGGCATACATACGGTCGGAATATACGATGAAAAGCTCCTGTCTGACTTTTTCTGTCGGAAATTCCAACCGTGTGTACCCGGCATTACACTAAAAAACTAGGGGTCCATCATACCTGGTGAGTGGGGACAAAGGAGGAGTGTGTGCCACACCATGGAGTGGACGTTTGGAGCACTACAGCACTATCTGAGGTTTGGAGCACCAAAGCATTTTTATTTGGAACGTTTTGCAACATTTTAAGGGTTTCTGATTGATTGATTGATTTGTGTTTCACATACTCCTCCTTTGTCCCCACTCGCCAGGTATGATGGACCCCTAGTATTTATATTGGATATGAATCAATGCACTTTTTTGAGCGCTGCAATTATTTTATTAATTCAAGTGAAGAGCACTTTGTGTACAGCGGCTGCAATTTCTTATTACACATACATACATATATATATATATATATATATATATATATATATATATATATAAATTTCCCCCATATTTTACTTTCAGTGTGAGTATATTTAATTGTTCACCATTAGAGGGAACAAGGCTCATTGCAATCTTTGTTAAGGAAGGTCCCACAATAGCAGAAGCAATCTAGCCAGCAATTGGCTACCTCAGGATGTTTGACAACCTGAACCATGTGGCCTCCACTGACAGCAGTACCGCGGCTAAACTACAGGTGCAAATGAATACCCTCCTGATCCAGCCAGAAATCCAGTGAGCTAATAAATTCCTGTGCTCTCTGCCTGTATTATCAGTTAGCATTGATTCCAGCTCTCTGTGCGAACTACAGAACTTAGCTTATGTTATAAAGATCTGGGGGTTCTGTAGTCCCAAATCATTATGTCGTAGACAATATTCTTTCTCTGAACATGCAGTATAGTGAGTGAGAGTTGTCGCCTTGTGATAGAATGTTTGTTACTGGCAGGTGCACTAGGTGAAAACAAGAGAAAAAAATCCTAAAAAAAACTAAAACAAATTCAGTCACCACTTTAAAGATTGGTAAGCTGCAATGTATTACATTTTCTTCTTGAGTTTAGATACACTTCTCTGTGTGCCTATTTTTTCCTGCCATGGGGTGGCAGTCTGGCTCCCTTCATAGCTCCAGTGGTGTCTATAATACTCAAAAACAGTGCTTACTTTCTGTATTTGTGTGTATATTCTGTATGCTCAATACACTGCTGCACAAAGCCATTTCTCTTTTTTCTTTAAGCTATGGGATAATTATCAGTATCCTTACTAAATGGTGTAAATTATATTTAAATTGTAAGTCTGCCTGAGCATTAGTAATTGTACACACTTTGTCCAATATGCTCTTAATTTGACTAAAGTCTTAATCAAGTCACCTGGGAGATGTCTTCTAAGTATAATGAATGCTTCTCATTTCGCATGATACTTTTCTCTTTGTATTTATTTTACTTTATTAGCAATAGAAGCTGACAAGAAGCAATTTGTATTTTGGTAATTTAAATGGGGATCAATGTGCTTGACTTGATCCATGGGGTTATTTTTAACATTTTGCTTCTTTTCTAGACTTATTAAAGTAATTAAGTATATATGTGTGTTTAATATGCAAAAATAGATTGAACTCTTCTGTTGCCACACAGTGGAGTCAAGCAATTTTTCATGCACTGATAAAGAGCCAGGTTCCAATGACTGCCACCATTTATATCTCCAGGTTAGAGGTATGGAAAGGCAACATAGGCCCCTGCCTAGGAAAGAAAGGTTTTAGGAGACCAGCACATGAATTATAATTTTTATACAAGTTACTAAGAACAGGACAACCAGAACTGGGATAAGCGCTGTTAAAGTGGGCCAGCTTTGAATGACTGAATTCCAGTCCTTTTTTCCTAAAGCCTCTAACCCACCAACACGGTTTTAGTTATTTCAGTATTAACTGGATACTATGCTATATGTACACAATAGGTAAAGAAGTAAAGAGGCTTTCCTTGTGGAACTGTTATCTGTGGTTTAGAAATGAGGGTTGTATCTCACAGATGTGACCAGGCCCTGCTTCAGGAAGGAGTGGAATGGGAGAAGATGGCTTGGATGAGTCTACACTGGTTTGGTTTGATTCCACAACAACTCATTTTGCTTGGCTGTGAGGGGCACTTTTCCAAACCTCTCAAGTGACCTTATGAAAAGAATGCGTTCAGAAGCATCACAGTACTGGCCATGCAACTATATTCAGTGCTGTACTACATGATGCAGCATATCTGTTCTATGTATTGTGTGTATTATTTGTAAGTTTACAACAGGGCAGTATGTTGGTTGTGTGGGAGTCATAGCATTGAGTCAAGTGGTCCAGTATTTGCACTGGAGGCCTAACCTTCATAGTTATGCTTAAGAATGTCATATTGAACATGTGCTTTCTACTGAAGGTTGAATTTAAAACTGGGCACAGTAGACACTTGCCTATGAGTTTGCCTGTGTAATTTATAGGTTATGTATTTTTTCCTAGCACCGCAAAAAAGTTATCTTATAGTACACATTATCACAATATTCTAAGGCATGTTAGAACCAGGAAACCAAGCATATGTTTTCTGTAAAAGATGTGTACAGAAGGTCTAACCCTCAAAGTTTTTTTTCTTAAAAAAAATTGAATATTTGATTCCAGTCAATGCTTCTAGCATGCCACATATTTAATTACATTTTCAGACTCCAAGTTAGATTTCAAACTTTTGCTTCTGGTATTTACACTTTTAGCTAGGATGTCTCATTACAACATTTTAATGTACTGTTGTAGAATTGAAATGATGTAGTATGAAGTAAAATAGATAAGGGAATATTTCTTATGTGTCTAGAGACCCATTAAGATATAAATGATGTACTTGCTCATGGAGAGAGATTTTGAAAGGCATAAAACATACAGCGTGTGCATTTTTTCCTGGTCATAGTGGATGTTTTGCTCATTTAGCACTCTGCTGTTGGCACTTATCTTGCTTTAGGGAAATCATGTACTGTAAGTAGGTCTTGATATTGAGTCATATTCCACATTACATATTTACAGTTGTAACTTGCCCACGCTCAAGGGAGACCAGATACATTACCTTAAAATGTTTTCAGGATTCCCTGGGCATTTAAGGGGTTAAATATTTTACTTTTTTAATGTTTAATAGATATTTGTACTCACCATGGATTTCTCCTTCCAGGATTTGATTTCCCTATAGCCAGATAAATGTTGAAAGGGAGGTGCAAAACCTGGAAAACATCTAGTATGATCAACATTGAGCATTCATGAACCAAGCCTATAGTATTTACATTACAATATTTCTCACTTGGTCTTTTACAGAACAAACTGGTTTTAAACTTGCACAGTTAGTTGAAGGGTAACTTCACTTTAATGGGAAAAAATATCACAAATAAAAAATATAGCATATACAATTGCTACACAAATCATATTGTTATATAACGCTATTAAAAATTACCTTTCCTTTTCAATCTGCTGCTCTGCAATTTTCTGTAAAATTCAATGCAATATGGCAACCTGGAGGCATTCTGTACACAGATGGTGTACAGAATGCCCTCCAGAAATGTAATTTCCTGCTAATGTGACTGGCTCATTGATACAAGATACTCGCAAAGGGTTAATCACATCTAATGTGATTCAGACCCTGCCACTTTCCTCATTAGAACCCTGCAAGTGTAACAGATGATCAATATAGAAAAAGTAACTCCCACTCACATTCAATTTCTTCAGAATAACACAAGGTAGGTATCTGCAACAAAGTGTGCAGATTCCTAAGTTCAAAGATCATCCAGATGGGAATGTTTTTCTCAACAAATGTGGAATTAATCTTTAACCACTTGCCGACCAGGCCATAGCCGAAAGACGGCTACAGCATGGTCGGCTTATTCTAGGATGGCGTCCATGGACGTCCTCCCAGAATGTTGCTCTTGCGCGCCCCCTGGGGTGCGCTCCCGGATATATCCATGACCGCCGGGTCGCAGCCAAATGACGGAGCGATCACTTGTAAACAAACCGGCGTCATGTCATGATGCCGGTTCCTCCCTCCCCTCTCTGTACCGATCTGTACACTGTACGAGGGCCAGAGTGGGAGAGATTGTTTGTAGCAGCACTATGGGCTGGATCTGTAGTGCCCACAGCGCTGCTCAGTGCCAATACTCTGCAGTACTCTGTCCATACTCTGCAATACTCTGCAATAAATTTTAACAGAAACAAAGAATTTTTTTATTTTTTTTACCAAATTTTTTGTCTTTTTTTTTTATTTATAGCGCAAAAAATAAAAAACCCAGCGGTGAGTAAATACCACCATAAGAAATCTCTACTTGTGTGAAAAAAAGGACAACAATTTTATATGGGTACAGTGTTGCATGACTGAGTAATTGTCATTCAAAGTGTGAGAGCACCGAAAGATGAAAATTGGTCTGGTTAGGAAGGGGGTTTAAGTGCCCAGTGGGTAAGTGGTTAAATGACTAGCATGAAATAATTTTTAGCTAGTGAAGTCTTTAATTATAATGTTCTTAGAGCAAATGTCTGAGAATCAGCCATTGTCCAGCTAACAAAACTGAACATTAGTACTGAATACCCATTTAGCATCTCTGCAATTGAATTCAGTGTCTTGTTCTGAGAATCTGACAATGAAAGTGTGAACATCAGCCTTGATCCTTCATCTTATGCTGGTCATTACTTGACTCCGCAGCTAGGGTTTCTGATATGCATACCTAACCTCATTGGTGGGCTGTAGGTGAAGCCACAGCTTGCAGCCTGTGCCTGATTAATAGGGTTGTCTGCCTGCTCATGGCCTAAAGGTATATCTGCATGACTGTTAATGCTTTAGAAGTTTACTCTCTATAGTTTGAAATGGGTTTGTACTGAAATAGTTTGAGCTTATTCTGATCAGCAGTCTATTCTCTACTATTTCCATCATTGCTCCATTTACCTGTATTGAACCTGTTGTTACCCCTGACCTGGCCATCCATGTGACAACTCTGCTACCCTCTGTTGTTTATACTGGCCATCTGTCTGCAGACTTACATTTCTCTAGCATCTATTCTGACTACTATTGTCTGTTGTAGCTGTATTGGCAGGTGCAGATTTCTTTTACATCCATCTGAGAAACTTCTTGACTGTATGTCAAGTCATACAGTACTTGTAGAACCACCTTAATGGTGTGCTCACCAGAACTCCCTTTTTACTTGCAGTCATAAATGATTGCCCCAAGTGTTTTCAGAAAGATTCATGAACTGAACATGAAAGGAGGGGGTGGGGATACCATGTATGGATTAGTTGTAACAAATTAGCAAAAAGGAGGGGGGATAGTGGGCAGCCCTGTCTGGTCCCATTGTTAATCTCAAATGTCTCTGAATGCTCACCATTAGCAGTAACTTTCGCTGAGGGGTTGAAGTAGAGGGACATCATTTTAGCTAATAGTTTGGGTCCTAATCCGATCTGTTGTAGTGATAATCAGAGAAATGGCCAGCTGACCCTATCAAACACTTTCTCCACATCACATGCCAGCAGACAAGCAGGGATATGCTTACGCTGAGCATAGGAGATCAGATGAAGGGTCTTTGCGGTGTTATTCCTGGCCTCGCGGCCCAGGACAAAGCCTACTTGATCACTGTGTATCAAATCAGTAAGCATGGGGCCAAGACGGTTCGCACTGCTCTTTAAAAACAATTTAAGGTCCACATTTAATAGCGGTATGGGTCTATAGTTACTACAGCTTGCGTGAGCCTTCCCTGGTTTGGGAATGACAACTATTTGGGCTTAAAGTAAATGAGAGGATAGGGGGTGCGTTTCGTCCTCTTCCTCGAAGGCCCGTGCCATGATCGGGGGCCAGCAGAGGGGAAAATATATTATTGAAGCGTGGTGTGTAACCGTCAGGCCCAGGACTTTTGCCATTTTTGAGGCTCTTGATCGCCAGTAAAAAGTCAGTTGTAGTGATTGGTGCTTCAAGATCCTCCATAGCACTGGCCGAAATCATGGGTAGGGCCATGTCTTGGATGTATACGGACATGTCTGGATCGTCTGGATGGGGGGGTACCTATTTTTGAGGGGGAAGGCCGGTTGTACAAAGAGCAGTAGTAATCTCGGAATTCTTGTGGAGCTTACAATTAGGATGTGTGGGATGTTTTTTCTGTGTTGCCGTGGGTGAAGAAGTTGTGCCAAGTGCTTGCCACACTTGTTGGCCTGAACATAATAAAGGTGTCTTCCTTTATCGCGGGCAGCTAAGGAGCGCTCCGTCAAAAGGTTGGAGGAGGTCACGACATGCATTGGAGAGTTCCGCTAGGGTCTTCTGACCCCTGCATTTTAAGGAGTTATTTAATCCTGGGCACTTCAATCTGTGGGTTAAATTCTCTTGACCCTTGCATTCTGTGCATTATGTACTCCTAATCTCCGCACTACAGATGCTATATTATATGCCATATATATGCTATATTGTACATTACATACTCTTGACCAAAAGGTTCACATTTTACAGTACCTGACTATTTTAATGAGGTTCTTATTTAAGTTAGGCTCACATAATTGTTAGCCCTTTATTTTCAGTGTGCACAAAAGAAATTGTAATGAAAACATTTTTTAATGATTATGCTGAGATTTATACATATTTGAGATTCACACTTGGTAACATGGTAAGTAAAGCACAATGTATGAGTACAAGGAATGCGGCATATAGCGAGTAGACTGAGATTGTATTTAACCATTTTGCTGTAAGCCTCTTCCACAGTTAATGCAATTAGGCCACTGTACACTACATTATTACTCACCCAAAAGTGCGCACACACAATGATGAGGCATTCAATTGTATTTTGGCCATAATATGTAAGCTACCCACCTGAGCCAAGGGACTTCCAGTCTGACGAGTTCTATAATAACACTTTACAGAATACAAAAACATATTATTTTTTGGGGTTACCTGAGGATGGCCCTGGTGACACTTTGATTGTGAATAGGTTGGTGCACAGTGAATGTAAAGTACCCTCTTAGGCCTGATTCACACCTATGCATTTTTAGTGCTTTTTTGCATTTTGCAGATTTGCACTACAGAACATGTTCCATAGGAAACCATGTTAATTGAACTGCAGTGCAAATCTGCAAAATGCAAAAAGCACTCAAAATGCATAGGTGTGAATCAGGCCTTAGTGTCACATTTATAATTTATTAAGTAATAGTTACTGGCTGCACCGGGAGCATTAGGTTACGATGCAGCTTATGTTACTGGGGTGATGGGGAATAAGTCTAGTGAGAGCAATGGTGAGGAGCATTTTGTTGGATGCAGTGCCTGGATTCCATTAAAAACGAAATCTGTCCATGAATACCATATCTTGTTTATTAGGTTTCTAATAACACACATTTCACATACTGTAATCCAGGATATATCATATTCATTCTGATATCTTTAGACCTCACCAGATGTGGTCAGATGTGAACAAATTAGAAATAACCAGTTAGTCCTTATTCCCCAACAGACTTAAAAATAATCCTTATGATAATTGCTTAATTTGTAGTTAGTTCTTTTTTTTTTTACTGACTTAACCTGTTATAATACAAATATTTTCACATTTTGATCTAAAGTACACCTTATATGCTAACATTGCCTAAAATATGTTTTCTCACAAAGATTAGTGGCAACTAAATCTGTGCTAATTTGCCAATTTCTAAAGTATGGAGAACAGCATTCCAGGGTTTATTTAATCATGTATAAGTGTATCATTCTCTGCTTATTGGATGAATATTCCTGCATGTTATCAGGAGAATAAAAAAACAAAAGTCACCTGGTTTTCAAATTGACTTGCTCATTATTATTAGTGATTTCTTAGAACAAACGGTTAATGTAGTTCTGATTAGTTAACAATGTAAAATTAGCTAGTTACACATTAATGGCTTACTAAAAGATAGTAGCTCCTGACCTCCAGTTGACCAGGAGTTCATCATTATCTATCAGAATCCTAGGGCTCCCAGGAGTACACATGAATTATAACATTTTATATCATTATACATAGCTACTGAATTACTCTAAGGCTATTGCCGAGTATGTTGTTTCCTGTTAATCTATACTGATCAATTATAAAAAAAGTGTTTTTCTACTAAAAGAAATATCGATTTGTTTTGATGTTTTTTTTAATATCTATAGCCGCTGAGTAGTTGTCATTTCATAGAATTAAACTAACCCAGAAATATTTCAGCATATTAAAGCAGATGCAAATCCTCACTGAATGGCATTTGGTTTCTGGTAAAGCACCATGTATTCTAAACCGTGAAATGTTTTAAATAAAATACCAGTTTTTATGCAGCTACTTTCTGTCTACATACATATGCTAAATATAGCGCTGCTTTACCGCCA